>CAEFZX010027122.1:0-20601 GCA_903066825.1 Alfaro cultratus
TTGTTGGACTATTTTCTCTGTTGATCATTAAAACCATCATTTTTCATATTCTACCTGGGTCTCCAGCGTCTGCCTCAGCACCTACGTCGCACCGTTCATGACAATCTGGGCTCCATCTTTCAAGTTTATATCAGGAACCTGGAGGAAGGGTTCGATTTTGTGAACCGTTTTAGAAACTGTAATACAAAAAATATAGTGAAACAAGCTAAGGACTTCCATGTGAAATAAGGAATGTAGCCTTAGGTACCTTTTCAAGTTGTTTAATTATAAAATCTAACTTTGATCTGACAAGCTAATAGCATCACCAGAATTGTTTTTTATTTTTTGTACAAATAAGCCTTTTTTTATAAAGCATTACTAATAGCTTTTATCCTAACACACATTTCATGGACTGCGGACAAGCAGAAAGCTAAAAACCTAAACAAAACAATTAACTTCTTATATGGGAATAGTGTATGGGAAATAATGGCTGCAGCAGATTTGCTTAGCCAGGAATGAGAAACAATGGCATGGCCAGCTTACCCAGACTGTTTTGGGCAGAAATGTAATGAAACATTTACAAACACCTTGAACTACATTACATTGACATTATTGTAGATGGGTGAGGTTCTCATCTAAACCATGTTTTTCCAGTGTCAAGAGGAGCACATAGAGTAGTAGTTTCAATGTTAATAGTCAACTAATGTTAATTTAACATGCATGTTACAGAATTAAATGTATGCTGCCCTCCATGTTAGAGTAATCAGCTAAAAAATTTTAACACAGTATTGCTGCATTGTTTGAAGTTGAAAATCATGCATTTGTTTTGGATTACATATCTATTTTTAAGATGACTAAACCTGTCTATAGCAGAGTAGCTCCTATGTTGGTGCAGTCCTGCAAAAAAGGGAAAAGTCATTTCCAGCAACCTTTCTGCAATGACTTGTTTTAGCATTTATGTGCCATTTAAAATTTGAAGGGTGACCCAATTACGAGCAGGCAAAAGTTCCAAAAATAAAGATGCTTCTCTATTTGCCTTTAGAATGTGATATGATAAAAAATTGCTCTTCAGTCTCTGTGTTGGACTCACCCACATGTTGTCTTCAGTATCAAACCCTTATACCCGAGGGGCTGTAAAGGGTCTGATCTGAGGTTCACCCCAGAAGTTCAAGCAGCAATAAAGCAAATGCTTCTCTGTTGTATGCTTCTCTGTGTTTTACTTGGCAGTAAAACGCAGATTCCTAAGGAAGAGCAGTAGACAGATATTTTCTCTTCATCTTGTGGGTGAGGCGATGTTTCGCCTGGTAAGCATGCATCATTGCGATTGGTCCCACCTTGGTTGGTCAGTTGGTTGGTTGGTTTTTGTTCTCTCTCCCCTGGAGTTTATCCTGATTGTGTGTCGTCTAAATGGTGCAAAATGAGACCAGGCCTAATGCTATTCTCTGCAGGAACATTTCCGAAGATCGCCTTTTGTTGCGACATCTAATCACGCCTCATTGCTCACGGCCTCATGGCACGCGAGGATAGGTTTAATTCACATATGAGTGTGAAATATTTGAATCCATCCAAAATTTGTGTCTGTGGAAAATGCATCGCTGCAGAAAAAAAAACAGGAATAAGGTTTGGCCTCAAGTCAATATTTCACATTGCTATACCCCCACTACTGTTGATATTGAAGCTTTTGCTTGGACAGTATTTGTCTCTGTGTCTCTTCATTACCTGTCTCCCTTACAACTCAGCAGTTACTGTAAAAACAGATTAGGAGCATAAGCATCAGCGGCAGAAGACGTGGACTTGTTCTGGCAGCGACTGCAGTCCAGCCATAATTGCTGTGAAGCTGTGTTGGTGCGTTGAGATGGATAAGTGGTTGACCTAGTCTCTGCGCAGTAATTCCTCTGTGAGTCACATTATAAAGGAGGCTTAAGCAGAAGAGAAGAATGGTGATCGTTTCTGCTGTTGCCTTTTCTACTCTCCCCCTATTTTTCTTAGGTACTTTTTTTATTTTAATGTATTTTTTTTAAAACCAGAATTTGAATACTGATTTTTGTATTTATTCATGCTGTTTATTTGATATTAATAATTGTTTAATGATCTGAAACATGTAGGAGCAAGAATAAATCAAACTCAGACAAAATCTGTGAGGGGTTAAATACTTTTTATTTTATTTTTTTTTTACCATTCTGTAAATGTGGAGCTCTGTTTATGCATAATGTTTTTAGTTTGGTCATCAGGATCACATGAACTAGACATGCACCCCCATCAGTAACTGTCTAAATTTATTGACAGGTGTTATTTGCGACTCTTCTTACTCACGAATTCTCTTAAAGCAAACACACACACTCACACCCGCGCGCGCGCGCACACACACACACACACACACACACACACACACACACACACACACACACACACACACACACACAGTCTGGCCTTTAGCTACTGTACCCAGGTGTGTTTTCTGTCTGGTTCTGCAGTGCACTTCCAGTTTCCTCAGATGCGTTTCGACACCTGTCACTGCGCCTGACAGGTTATTCTTCCTCGGGCAGAAAAATCTGGTTGTTACAGCACACAAAGCAAAACCTAGGAAACAAATAGAGAGTTTGCTTATAGCTAAATATGTTTTGGGGTTTTGTGATTCGTATTCCTAGTCCTACTTTTATTTTTGCAGCTTCACCCTAAACGGTGCAATGTACAGAAATTGAGTGATGATTGATATCTAGGATTGCTTCACATTGGAATGTCTCGCATGTTTAAAGACATAAAAACAATGCGAATAGAAAACATTAGCTTTGAAAGCCCAGAGTCCTGTTCTCTAAAAACTGCTAGCAAAAAGGCAACCAATTTTGGGTTATTGTACCAATCTAGTTGTGGTTCAAACATGGACCGATCCAGCACTGGGTTGATGTAACACAACCAGTCGGTTATGGGTTTCACTAAGCATACTGGATCAGAATTTCCCCTCCAAAATGTGTGGAAGTGCTAATGTCTGTCTCTAAGGCTAAGGTACTGAGTGAAGGGTTGTAATAGATTAACCAATAACCTGAATTACTGAACAATATTTGAGTTAAAGGGAATTATTTATACTTGTGCACCACAGGGCAACACAGAGACAGAGCTTAACTTGCATGTTAACCCAACTGAGGTAGCTTAAAATGCATGGATGTTAACCTAACATTCTCTAGACAAATTTATGACTTTTATTGTTTATTCTCCATCATCCCTTTAATCAAAAATATTTGCCAAAAACTTTTTCTGCAAGTTATTAAGGCACTAATTACAAACTAGCACAAGAATTCAGGCAATATGGTCATCTGATTGAAGCCAGAGTCTCTCAACTTTGTTAAACCTTTTATTTGTGTTGTCAGCCGAAGGGATGTGGAAGTGCTTAAAAATGTTTCTTCACTGTAATAGGGTTTTGGTTTGAATCCAGGCAGGGAAACGCCAGCATGGAGTTTCCTTGTTCTCCCCATTCATGAATGTTTTTTGCAGGGTACAAGAACTTTCTTTTTACATTGTATCTCTGTTGTCTTTGGTCTGTAGTCTTTACTAGTAAAGACTACAGTCTCTACCACTAGCATACGGTTCCAAGCCAATAAAAGGGTCAAGGACGGGAACGCCAGGCTGGTCTTTGATCTGTATGTATCCCAATGATCCAAAGGCAGAGTCGTATTGAAGCCAGTATTAACTCACCTAACTATATGAAACAGTTTGGCGCTAAAAGAACAAAGAACACAGAAGACTTCATTCCTCTTGTTCACGTCATTTTGATTTCATGTGGCGAAAATATTAGCCAATCAGATGCAACAATTTCCTAATCGCGGAGACAGAGCCCTGAAGGCAGGGTGAAAGCGTGTGCGTGCTCATGTGGGGCGATCGGAGGGATGTTGTAAAATTAGCTATGCTGTCAGAGCATTTTCCACTCAGCTTTAAAGGAATTGTCACCAGTGAAGCAGACTCAGGGAAGCCCTCTCTGCGCTCTCTTCCTCTCTCAATGTCTTTTTTGCCTGCAGTGAAACTCGGGCCTGTTCTTGTTTGGTCTTTGGAGAAACTCATTAGATGGCAAACAATGGCAGAGCTTTGTGGACCTGGACATGAGTGCCATTAAGACAACTGACTATTATGACAAAAAGTGATCTTTGGTTTTCTTCTGAACTATTTTATTCAGACTTTTTGAAAAACCAAACAGGCCTGTCTCAGTAATGATGCATTTCCGCCTCTCCCCGCTTCCAAAAAATCCACTCTAAGAACTGGAAAGATTATTTCTTTAACCCATTTCCATATGTACATAGTCATTAATCCTGTGTCTATATTTGAGTTGTGTAATTTACTTTCTTTGTGTTTTTTGTCTCTTTTTTTTTTTCCTGAAAATTACTATAATACAATATAGCTTAACTTGAACATACTATTTTTTGTTTGTTGGTGAGACGAATAAACAGTTATTTAACTCTTTATCCACATTCATTTATTTATACCATTTTGACATTGCGGTCGCTCCATATATTTTGATTTTGGTTTTAGAGAAAAGCTTTCAAAATCCCAGGAAACTAACCGATATTTAACTAAATATATAGAAGTGGAAATTGAACACACTGACAAAATAAACAGATTAAACTTCATATCTGTTCGACGGGGGGAGAGAGGGAGATGAAGTCGCACTCCTCTGTCTTCCCTCTCTCTGTGAGCGTCTCCATGGCAAAAGACCGCTTCTCACTCATTATGAAAAGATAAATAGATAGGGGGGGGGGGAGGGAATCGACGAGTGTTCGGGCTTTTCCGCTCGGAGTCGGACTCAGAGCCCCCCTCTGTGTTTACGCGGCAGACACATCAGTCGAGTCTCTTGGTTTGTTTGTTGTTGTTGTTGTTGTTTTTTATTTGCGGTTCAAGATTTTCGCTTCGTTTCTGACAACGATCAAATATATTTTCCTGCAGCTGACATGGACACCGCTGACCAGGTGAGGAAACACGCAAAAGGACCGAACAGATCAACGTGCAGCATGATCGCCCTGAGGGTTAATTACAACTCAATTGGCCGGTGAGTCCATGAATTGGTGAAAATAATGTTTTCATCCCCTCGCTTTGTCTCTGTGCAGCTGGCATCGGCGGGGACATTTCAGGTGCTCAAATTGCCTCTGGGATTTATCCGTGTTTTGGAATGGGTGAGTTGAAATGTCATTGTTTGTTTGCGTGCAATAACTTCATTTTGCTATGTGAATATGTAAATATTTTACACTCCAATTCACGTGTGTGCTGCTAATGAAGATACGTTTTTTTTTTTTGTTTGTTTGTTTGTTTGTTTGTTTTTGTGCAAGGAGTAAACAGGATTATTTTTAATTGAATTCGCGCATTTGGATGGTGAAACTTTCCACGCATCTGGATTTTTCCACACATTACGCGCAAGCATTTTGTTCAAATCCGATTCGCTGTGACCAGATCTTTATGTTTACGTATATTCAATCGTTATGTGTATTTTCAATTTGTAAATAGATGTGCAAACTGTGTGCATTTTTAAATTTTTTATTTTTTTTGCGCCAGCCTTTAAGAAATGACCCATTTTACCTCGAGTGAAAAGAAATGATATAACGGGAATCACCAATAAGCACTGGGCGTCCTCGCTGTGACTGAATCAAAGCTTTACTACAGCAAACCCCTCTCTGACTGGCAGTGGGTTGTGTTGACTCTGTGTTTATTGTACAGTGCATAAAAGCCTGGAGCTAAAAAAAAAAAAAAAAAAAAGAGAAGTGTTTCTTTGATGTGAGTTTAGAGAAATTGCTGTAGCCACCAGGGTGTTCAGCATTTGCCCAGATACTGTGTGTAAGTGTGTGTTTCATTGTGCGCCTGTGTGTGAGGCTTTGCAAGTGTGAAGAGAATCATAGTTTTCATTAGCTGAAGAAAGATGGCGGTTTGTTACAGTTATATGAAGCGAACCGATGAATCTGACATTCAGTTTCAACGTACCACACAATTAAGGTGAGTTTACACGTGTCTGTCTGCAGGGACTAACCTGAAACAGACTTTCCTGATAAAAAAAATAAATAAAAAATTGCACCTATTAATCATATCAAAGAAAGCATTCGTGCCCAGCTAAAATGTGCATATGGGTCCCAGGTGGAGTTTGCTCAGTCCTTATGAATACTATGTGAGGCTATGCTCAAAATTAGTTTTTTGAATGGACCACAACTTCTATCAGAAAATCTAGCTGGGAATTCTTGGTCTGAAATTGGTTTCAAGGTAGACATTATATATCTAGGATCCACGTTTTGCCTAGAGTCATCCTGCATCATCGTGGTCATTGTGTAACATTTTGGATTTGGTGCCCTTTATTTGGTCATTTTCCTACGTATGTATTGTTGACTTGTGGGTTACTCTCTACAACCAACTTACTGGACCTCTTCTTTTTCCTGCACATTTTCTAATCAAATGGGTAGTTTGAAAGCTAGATCAACAGTCATAATGCATTACAGGATAATATGTTACCAGTCGATCAGGCAGTAGTATCTTAAAACAGGAAGATATGCCGGTCAACCGGCTGACCGGCATTCCACAGCAACATTGTCGAGACGGTTAGCACTGCGATACTCTAGGCTGCATACAGCCAAAGAAAACGCTGGTCGCTCTGATACTTTCTCTGGCATCTCACAAAGGACTTTAAAACCTAGGGATTATGTAGCATACACTTCTTTTTCAGTATTTGAATTTGTAAAACCTTAGTATACCAATGACTCTTTTTTTTTTTTTTTGCATTTGATGATGATGTTGTCCTGTTAGTATGTTCAGGCCTAGACATTCAGCATACAGTGGGGCAGTTCACAGTCAAATGTGGAGCAGCCAGGATGTGGTTGTGACCTTTTAGTCTGAAGCCATGGATCTGAGCTGGTGAAAAGGTGGATTCCTCCTTCTAGGCTGGTGCTCTGTGGAAGAATTTAATATCCAAATGTCTTATTCACAAGTGATTCTGGAATGGAGCGGATGATGGATCATCTCCAGAGAGATAGGTGCTACTCTTGTCTGTCACACCGAGGAAAAAACTGAGCCAGAAAGCAAAGCTCTTAGTTCAGCAGAACTTCTTCGGTCAAACCTTCACCTCTGGCCATTATATATGGTTTATGAACCAAACAGTGATCAGGAGTGTTTGGAATTAGCTTCCTCCACAAGATGGTACGGAAGTCAAAGTAGAGCCATTTCTCCTGCATGTAAAGGAGTCAGGTGAGGTGGTTCATGCATCAGATCAGCATTCCTCCTGGCCAATTCCTTTTTTGATGTTTTCGATTCATCTCCTCATTGGGCATGACTATATTTCCCCTTCTGATTTGGGAACACCTTGGATGGATGGGTGGGTGGATGGAAACTGGCCCACACCTCGTCAGACCCAAAAGAAAAGAACAAACATCACCAGCTGCATAACACTCTATCATAGCTCACATGTCTATGTTCTTGTTACTCTTTGTGTGCGAAGGGAAGTGTGGGTCATTATGTGAGCTTCACTGCCTCCCCCAGCACACACCACCTCCGTTCCTCACGTTTCTGGCACTACAAGTGACCTTTTCAGTGCAACACCTTTGTTTCTTTTCTGTCTGTCTTCCCCAGAAAGAGAACATTTCTTTGTGTCTCCGTTGGCCTGCGGGTTCATACAGTATACACATAACTAGCTATTTTAATTAAGGTCAAGAGTTCAGATTTATTCTGCTGTGACACCCGTGGTTGTTTTTTCAATAAGCTGCTCTTCTCTATTAAGAAAAGACGGGCAGGATCCTGTTTTTCTTTTCTCCAGTCATTTGTAGTTTGTCTTCATTTAAGCCAAAATTGCAGTCTTACTTTTGATGTGACGTGAGGAACCTGCAAGGGCTGTGTTAGAGTATTACATTGGCCCCTTTTCAGACCATAGTGAGCGTGTACAAATTACCATCACTGATATAAGCACTATGCAGAAAAGGTGTTGCACATTGCCCCCATATCCAATGGGTTTGCTTCGCAAATGCATTCATTATTTCAAATACAATCAAGTTCTATCGTGATTGTTTTCAGCTGTTTTCAGAGCAAATCGTGGGTGTTACAGATCCAGGAGGGAAACCCAGACAGACAACTCTCTCCCCAGCAAAACCCTCTAGCTCGCTGTGGGGAATACCACAATATTCTCAGACCAAAAGAGATATCTTTTCCTCATTAAAAGCTTCAAAGTGACCACCTCAACTGACTCCTTTCGAAGTAGAGGAGCAGTGACTCAACTGCAAGCTTCCCCAAATTATAGAGGGCCTCATTTTATCTCTAAGGCTCAACCCATCCACCCTATACAGAAGAACCTAATTTCAGCCGCTCTGATCTTGAATGTCAATTATTCGGTTAATGTCCATAGCTTATGAATATAGGTAAAGGTCAGAACATTCAGGCTGATAAACTGAGAACTTTGGTTTGTGGCTGAGCTCTTCCTTTGCTACAACATGTGAGCTGGGCCTACACTAATGCAGATTCCATATATCCTGCTCCTCGTCCAAACTTTGGAGTTTAGATTTGTTATTGTGGCTCATCAGTAGTTCCTGGGTGTCATATCTTCACCTCTGCTTGTGCAGAGGGGCAATCACTCGTAACTTTGTTAGAAAGTTATAACAAATGTTGATTGATTGTCATGGATAATGCCACTATTTACACTGACTAAGCCCTGGTAGCACTAATAGGGTTGAGGGATGAAGGCGATGGAGGTGAAAGGACAGTTGAGAGTGAGGGAGGACAAACAATGCTAAATGGTAGAGTTGAGTATAAGTAGACTTGTGGGTAAGTGGAGACCTACTTACTAACTAAAGTTAGCGCATGAACTCCTTTAGATGTATATAGCAGGTTAATGGTTTTAAGCAGTTGTCCGCTTTTGTTTGGAGCCTACCTTGGTCAGACCATGGCTGAATCCCATCAGCAAAACTGAGACATCTTTGCTGACAGTTAAATCCCACAAATGGACATCTTGGAGCAATAGCTTGATTCTGTAATGATTGGCGAATTTCAGCTCTTCCAGATAGACGAGACATTTTCAGACTGTGTTTCAAATGGGAGCCTTCCTTTACACTGACATCACCTTTCTGAAGTCATTAGCAACGCCACAAAAATCAGCCACAGTATTTCCTATTCATTATGACCATGTGCTATAATCTTAATCCCCATGGTAGATTTCTACAAACAGTAACCGATCAGTGGAAACATGTGTGCTGGTTTGCTTTGTGTGTACGCCCTTAGGCACTGAAGGTTTTTGTAAAGGCAGCGAATGACATTTAGTTTGCAGACAATGAACCTTGGACTGTACGTCTGGTTGATTGTGTGGACAAATAGTGGGCTTTTAAAAGGTTATGTTAACTATAATTAAGACTTCCTCGTAAGATGCTGCATGTCTTGGTTTCCCGCATTAATAGTCAGCACTGGATCTGCACAAGCACAATGTGAACTCATAATTAGTCAGGCCTGCAGGCAAATGCACTGTGTACACTTGTTTTGTCATGTCTCTGAAACACACAAAAATACCAAACTATTAGATTTAAGTCTTTGAATAGAACTAAGCATTGAGGTTAGGAATTTAGTTTTAAGGGTTAGTGTTATAGTACGAGGCTTGGTGATCCATTATATCAATAGTGGGCCCTTTCGAATACAAAAAAATAATTATTTATATGTGTGCGGATCTTGTTCTTGCTGGCACGCCATCAGCGGCTGGCATATTTTGCTCCAAACAGCTGTAAGGTCTCCCTCGTCTCCCATGTTGGCCAACTCATGCAGAAGCTGTCCTTTGAGATGTGCCCAAACTCTTCACCGTTTCCAGCTTCATGCTTATGCGTCTGAAGAGTGAAAGGAAAGAAGCGGAGAGAAAGAGGGGGGAAAAAAGAGAATTGCACAGTTGCTTGAGCACATGATTGCAAATGATAAACATGGCCATGCTGCTGAAGCTTGTCGCACAGAGCAGCTCTACAAGTACACTACATGAGGCCTTGTGACTCACGGGGCAAAGCCCGGGCGTCCATCGTGAGTCTCATTCATGAGTAATCGTGGTCTTCCCATCCAAACCCTCGTCTGACCAGCTATTATATGATGTCATCCTGAGTACCTTACTGTACACCAGCTTTGTTTGCCTCTGGGTGATCGGAGAATCTCGTGTGCATAAACTAAAGGGTTATTAACACTTTTTTATTGCCTCTTTTTTGTGGTTTTTGGCGATAAGACTGTCTAAAAAGACATCTGAACTGCACATTGTGCTAGATTTAGCGCAAAGTTCTAGTGTTATTTTCTTTGCTATTATTTATTTGGCCCTGCAACAGACTGGCGACCTGCCCAGGGTGTGACCCCTCCTCTCGCCCGGAACGCAGCTGGAGATAGGCACCAGCACCTCCTGACCCCACTAGGGACAAGGGTGCAAAGAAAATGGATGGATGGATGGATTATTTATTTGTTGTGGATTTTGCCACTTCAGGGGCTGTCTGCTGTTGGATAAGGAGCACCACATTAAACCAGAGACTGTATCGGATCCATCACTTCCACCTTTATGTGTTACAACCGTATCGGATTTTATATGTTACATTTTTACTGTCCTGCCACTTTCTTTGATATGCCACTATCTAACCTTTAATCCCATATGTGCCAAGTGGATATGATAAGCATTTTGTGCACAAGCGTCAGTGCACACACAAAAAAAAAACAAGTCAAAGGGAGACGTAGTGAGATTAGCGACAGCTGTTGACAGATATCGCAAGAGACTTGCCAGGTCAGAGATCTGTTTGCCACAACTGAAATAACTGTTCCCTGCGACAGGAAGAGACGCGGCTGGAGAAGCACAAGCTGGTCAAAATGTTGAAGGAGATGATGTTTATTATCTACTTAGGCAAATATCTCAGTACCCACTGGGTTCAGGGCTGTGAATAACACCATGGCGGACATAGAGTAAATTAGTTTTAATGAGAAAGGTGTGAAATGTTCTTCGCATCTCTCTCTGGGTATTGTCTTAAAATAGGTTTGGTAGATGATGGCATTTCATATGACAAAAGCTTCATCAGCTGCTCATATGAACCTCAGCAGTCAGGCTGCCAGGAGACGACAATTTTTTTCCTTTATTGTTCCTGTCTGATGACCAGCAAGTCAAATACAGAATAATCAGATTTAGTCGAACATAGTCAGTGCTATGCAAATAAGCTGAATTATATCGTTTCCTTAAGAGACGCAAAGAGACTGGTTTGCACGATGAATTAGTGATTATCACATCTTTTATCATTGCATAAAAATAAGAATTAGTCCCTTTGTGATGATGGTGATCAAATAAATTAATGATTTTTGCAGATCCAACTGTTACTTAATGGAACTTGTCGTTAATGCAGCTTTTTTCATAATTAAAATGCTTTTTTTAAACTATTATTTTCTGAATTTTAATTATACTGCTGACTTCTATTAACTTGGTAGAATATGCAACAAAATATTGGGATCAAAATTGCGGTCAAAAGGACACGAATGCAACCTAAGTTTTGTATTTATCCAACTGTTGTAAATGCAGAAAATGGTCACATGCAGCTTTATTCGGATATGGGTATTGTGATTGTCCTTTGGCACTAAGTGCCCAGTTACTAAAATGCCCAGTTACTAAAATAAATGCCCACTTTCTTGTGGTCAGTCAACATTAGAGCTGAGTGGAGCAAAGAGACAGAGAGCCAAGATCAGTCTGTGCTTCTGACAAAGAGCTTCCTTTGCAGGAAAGGATTAGCTGCTTCTAAATGAGTTACCTATTTTTAACTACTGTCTTCCAGTGTAGCATTGATCACACAGCTTTTTAACTGAAGACTTGTTTTCTTTTGCATCTTTATAAACTACACCCTTCTTCTAAATGGGTAGAAGAAAAAGTAATTTCCAAAAAATCTCAATAAATGTACATTTTTAGCAGACCATGCTGCCATGAAGTACGAAGTTGGAACTACTGAAATAGACAGAACATGCAAACTTGAAAGCAAAATATGAATTGATTGGATTTTTTAAACCATTTAATTGTTTATTGGTAACAACTGCTCTTTGATATTGTTTTGTTGTGACGGCACGATGATGGAAACCAACACAAGGAACTGTTAGTGAGCAAAGAAAACCTGGCAGTGCTGAATGTATGGCGCTCATGTTTTTCTGTGTTTAACAGGAACGGCACTGTTTAGGTACCCTTCCAATGCTTCACCTTCCCTCCCGCCCCCTTCCAGAATGCACTCAGAAGTGTTTTTTTTCTTTTAAATTTGAATGGTTGTATATATTGCACTTGACAACAGTAAGATAAAGATGGAGAAAAAGAAAAAAGACGCTATCAGGGGCACAATAAAACAGAAAACGAAAGTGGGAGGGGGATGAAGAGGTTGGAGGGACGAAGAAAAGGTTTTCAAAATGATTGAAAGACACTGACATTACTTACCTATACGTAGTGATGGCATAGTTACTTTGAAAAATCGAATTACTGATTACACCTTGAAAAAGTTACTTAGATTACTGATTACTTGATTTGGAAAGTAACTAAGCTACATTAAAAGTAACTTTTTTAGTTACTTTCAGCAGCTGCTAACAACAGCACTCAGCCACTTGTGAAAATTACATTGATCTTTGCCAATACTTAATTGGAAGTTATTGTATGATGGTAACATCAACAATGTGTCTCCACTTATAAGAAGGGGAGATGGTTTAATGGTTACAACAGTACAAAAAAACGTTAACAATTTGTGCATGTTTTTGTGTGTTCAGTATTGTCTAGAAAGAAAAAAAATATATATATATATTCATAATCAGAGAGAAAGTTTGTAATGGATGAACATGGATGTTGGATTGAATGGGGGAAGCCGGAGAACCCGGAAGGAACCCTTGCATACACAGGAAATCTCTGCCACCATGCAGCCCTTACTTTTTTTAGAAAGAAGTATGAAAAAACGAAAACTAAACAATATTAAATTATCAATAACTAATAAAAATGAGCAAATACACTCCAGAAACTAATTAAAACTACCTGAATTAGACAATTCACACATATTATTGGTTACACCCAAATATTGGTTGCCATTTTAGAATCAGAGATAAAGTTTGTACTGGACGAACATGGATGTTGGATTGAATTGAATGGGGGAAGCCAGAGAACCCGGAGGGAACCCATGCATACACGGGGCAACTCTGCCACTGTGCAGCCCTTACTTTTTTAGAAAGAAGTATGAAAAATCTAAAACTACCACTATAACTAATAAAAACTAAACTAAATAAGAATTAATTACACTCTAGCCTCATATTTTTGTTTACAAGGTTATTAAGCTTTAAATGTAGATTTGTTTTTGTCTTTTCTATCCATGATTCACACCAGAGCAACACTCGCTTCTGTCCTGCTCAGCAGCGATTTTGGGGGGGCAGACATTGACTCTGACCACTGGTGGCCAAGCCTGTGCCTGATGCATCCATTTCAACTGACTGGAGCTTCTCAATTTGCTCGAGCTCAATTATTAGAAAAACTCTGCTGATAATATCACCCGGTTGTGTGAGTGTATGTGTGTGTTTCTTTTCTTTTTATGTATATATTTCAGGTTGTTGATTTGCCATGAAATCAAATCATAACTTTCACATTAGACTGGAGCGTTTGATGCCATGTAGGTCAGTAGAGACGAGGGATGACTGAGATGTTTCGTAGCTTTGTTTACACTGCGGACCGGTTTAATTCCTGCGCTCCCGCTTTATTCGCCCCTTCCACTGTATCTATTTCTCCCCTTCGCTTCCCTCTTCTACCTCCCAGCCCCCACCCTTTTTTTCCCTCTCCTTCTATCTCTTGTTCCCTGAGGAGCCCAGCTGGGAGAGGCAGATAAACACACGGGGGCGCGAGGCTTAGCATCCATCCTCCTTCCACAATGCCACGCTCTCCTGTTCAAAGGCCCCGGCTAAGAAATGAGAGGGGCTAAAACCCGAGCTGAAAAAAAAAAATAAAAATCACAGTAAGGACGAGGCAGCTGAAAGAGAGCGTGAAAGAGATGCTTATCTGCGGCTCTTTGTGGTTAATTAAACTGTAGCATTCATTCCCGTTGCTCTTCTGGTCACTTTCCTGGATTTGATTTGTCTGCATGTGCATCGTCTTTCTCCTCTTGCGTTGGAAGATTTCAGTTGAGCTGTCATTCACTCGTCTCCGTGGGTAAACAAGCCACATCAGTTTGGAGGTTTTTATGCAGATGTTCCAGCTGTGCTCAATGCATGCGGCATTCCGGCTCCACCTGAGGCCCAAAGCTGAAGGCAACAAACCCTAATGAGAGTCTGTTGTTTATTATTAAGATTTTGGCTTTAATCTGGGCTGCTTTAATCAGAGATTATGCCTACACAGCATCAACACCGAACACTCATGTTTACCTCCTTTGAAAGCTCCTCTGATCATTAGCTAATGGTCATTTGAAAAGCCGACTGAGTTTTAAGCTAGCAAAAACAGGATTATTGAGTCAAAGCTGCAGTATGTAACTTTTCTTTTTTTTTTTTTTATGTTTTTTTAAACATATTTGTTAAAACTGTCACTATGCAGTGAAGGTATAACATGAGACAGATAATTTGTGAAGTAATCAAACTTCACCTCCTCCCTATTGTGCTACTGTCATTAACATAAATACACAGCTTCATCAGAAACAGCCAATCAGAGTGAAGGGGAGGGTCTTAGCGCTGTCAATCATCCTCGTGTACACATATTCCCCCTTGCTCTCTGCTACACTACCACTAGTTCCCCAAACCGGAACCTGCCATGAATGCTCAAGCTAGTTAGCATGGCCACATTTAGAAGCACGTGCACAAGGTTGATTGACGGCGGGTTCCTCCTGGCTCTGATTGGTTGCTTTTGACCGCGAGTGATGCCTTTCTTCAGACGGCAATTGTGGCTCAGGGAGGAGGTGGATCTTTTCACTGATTACCTGTCTCATACTATGCTGTCACGACATGGTGACAGTCTTAACAAATATGTGAGAAACATATTTTTGTAAAAGCAATATAAAGACACACTTTGACATAATTTAGGTATATAAGTTAAAAAAAAATCACCTCTTGCCCTCTTGAAAGTAATGATATATAATGCTGTGGGCCCGTTTCTTCTCCAAGATCCTTGTTGAAGCTCACCGTATCGTGAAACTTTTAAAATACCCAATGTTAAATGGGTTCGATAGGAATTGGGTTGTTGTTCCCAACTTTTAGGAAAGCTTTCTACTTACTCATATGAAAAAGCGGACCATCAGAAAATCTTGAAGTTGAATCGGCTTATGACATAAAGCTCAAGCGCGCTTGGATTATGCATGGCACAGCCACTATATCTTGTTTCTGGAGCAATTTTATTAATTATTTGAAAAAAAAAAAAAAAGAAACCTTCAAGTGTGATTTTAGAAAAAGCAAAAACAGAATAAATCTGTAGGGCAACAAATAATTTTTCCACTACAATGGAGATGAAGTAATAAGCAACTCTAGTTAACAGGACACGAATGTAAACACAACAAACTTATGGGGCAAAGGGGAAAATACCTCTTTGCCAAAACTTACAGTCAACAAGATAGATTTGAGAACCTCGTGGCTTCGTTGTGGTTACACTCACTAGTTGGTTCTAAAATATGTAGGTTTTCATTTTAATAAAAGGTCAATTAAGGAAATATCATGTTTATGTCTTATGATTGCATAGTAATTCAAGGCATGAATACGGCAGCAGTCTGCTTAATTCACTACTATATTTTACCGTCTAGATCCTGAACTGTGTCAGCGTCGAACGCCACCTGCTGAAGGTGTGCTGTCCACGTCTGTTATGGTCACTCTGTGGTTCCTGGTGTTTTAGTCTTGGGCTTGGCACACTTGCAGAGGATCAACTAAGCATTTGATATTTAACTCAATAGGTGTGAAGCGATACTGACTCTGTGTTCAAGTTTTGTCTCTGAGATGGCAGGCATACGTTTGAGCGTAGCTACTTCTTGTCTGTGATCCAACAGCGCCCTCCAGTGGCTCAGGTTCACTCAGACTGAGAGATAAACAGCATTGCCAGCTGTTGGCAAGCTGCACGTCCAGCTGCCTGCAATATGGGAAAAGCGCAGTTCATGCAAACCGGGCATCAGCTCTGATTATGGTGATTATGGCTTTGAGAACTCTTGAGGCAGTGGGGGGTTTATATGGACAACTAGGCTAAGAGAGCAAACTGAGGGCAGGAAATGTGTGTGTGGGTGTGTGTGTGTTTGTTGCATGTTCATGTTTGCTAATTTAGATGAAGGCCCTGTTCATTTCACTAACTTTGACAATTGCCCTTTGCCCTTCAGTTTTACCAGTGTGAAGTAGTTCACAAGTCTCTGCTTAGAGGAGATAAATTGAGTGTTGGTTTGTTCTCCTGTTCACACTTCCAATGGAACTTTAATCCACATCTAAAAAACCTTCCTATGGACTCCTGAGATAAAATCTATTATGTTATAAAAAATTTTTGCACAACATTTCCTGACATGCCTAAAGTATCAGAAACAGACATTTTCAACCTAAATTTTTTTTTCAGACAGTGCCTTTCAAAAGCATTCATATGTCTTCTTAATCATTTGTGACGGTGCAGTGGCATGTAGAAACCCAGTGTTTTCCCGTTCTTCTCACCAAATTAGTTCTAGCTTAGTTAGACCTGATGTGGATTATCTGTAAACGCCAATTTTCAAGTTTTCCATGGATTCTCGAGCTCTAGGTTTTGACTAGGCTGTTGTACCGCCTCACTATACTGCTTTGATCTCAACTAATCCACTGTAGCTCTGACTTCACGTTGAATCGTTTCTGTCCTGCTGTAATGTGAACCTCAAGCACTGTCCTTAGCAACGTCTAGCAGGTTTTCTCCAAGGATTTACTTTTTATATGCTTTCTCAGCCTTTGATCTGTTGCTTTGGTCAGTGTTTCTTACATGTTGACGTGTCTCTGCAGCTCTTTGCCATTTTCGCTTTCGCCACATGTGGTGGCTACTCAGGGCAGCTCAGGGTCAGTGTGGACTGCATGGAGAAGGCCAGCAGCGACCTGAATATCGGCATTGACTTTGGTTATCCCTTCAGGTGAGTGTTGAGCACATTCCTTCTCATGTCATGAGTTGGACAGTGCTCTTCGTTGTTTAGAGTCGCAATATTGTCTGAGAGCCAGGACGCCGTATTTTAATATTCACGTGTGATAATGAAGTGCAACATCCCTTTGTGTGCGGCAGGTTGCACCAAGTGTCGTTTGAAGCGCCCATGTGTGAGGCCATGAGGACGGAGCGTGTGTTCCTCACCGGAGATTATTCTTCCTCTGCTGAGTTCTTCGTCACCATTGCCGTTTTCTCCTTCCTGTATTCTCTCGTGGCCACTGTTGTTTACATTTTCTTCCTGAATAAGTACCGCGAAAACAGTCAAAGACCGCTCATTGTGAGTATGATCAACTCTTACTCATTCCTTCACATCTTACGTCAGCTGTTTTTATAAGTGAACGCAAAGCACTACTGAAAATACATTTTTCCTGACAAAAAAAAAGAAAGTAAGTTATTTTTATTCGGTGAATCTGTTGAAACTGAGTACTTCTTTGTTTCCCTCAGGACTTTGTGGTGACAGTGGTGTTTTCCTTCATGTGGCTGGTCAGCTCCTCTGCTTGGGCCAAGGCCCTGTCCGATGTGAAGGTGGCCACTGAACCGGACGAGGTGCAGCTTCTCATCCCGGCCTGCAAAGATCCGACTAACAAGTGCGCCTCTTTGCACGGGCCTCGGTGGTCTGGGCTCAACACCTCGGTGGTAAGCTTAAAAACCACGTCTTCTATTATGCTGGGAAACAAGAAAAGAAACAAGATTTTGTTCGTTTAGAGTTAAGGTTTCAGATTAAATTCTGTCAAAATCAGAATAAAAGGTGAGCTATTTTATTAAAGTGTCTTGCAATAGGACTGACTGAATCACTCCTCTTGATCGAACTTTTATGTTCATTAACACATTCTTTTAGAGGACTTTGTTGGATGGGCATTGTATCATGCAGACCAAATTTTTAGTTTTACAAGTGATAAAAATGTCACATAGTTGATTTATTTGTCATTTATTTCTACAATATAGCATCCTTATAGGTTTTGGGGGGGGAAAAATCAGGGTTTACAATTCAAGGTTCATGATTGCCCAAGTATCATTCTTCTTTTTGTTTCCCTCAGGTGTTTGGATTTCTCAATTTTGTTCTGTGGGCTGGAAACATCTGGTTTGTCTTCAAGGAGACCAGCTGGCACAAGGGTGGCTCCAGGTTGGCAGGCAGCGCGCCCGACAAACAGGCCGGCACCTTCGACCAGCAGCCCTACAACCAGGGCGGCTTTGACCAGTCGGGAAGCTACAACACCCAGGGAAGCTTCGACCAGCCGTCCGAGTACAGCCAGGTGGGAGGGCCCACCTCCTACTCCAATCAGATGTAGCCGCGACTCGTCTTTCGGCATCTTCAAACAAAGGCAGTCAGGGGCTGGGCATGCTGTTAAAAAGAAAGACGGTCATAAGGAGTCAGAGTGCACCTGTTGTAGATTTTAAAAAATAAAAAATCTAGTTGGGTATCGTAGAACAAAATAGTAGACGTAGTCTCTCACCCTTTCTCTTTCAGAGGTTGTGTTAGCTGAATGTTGTCCTTCTAGTAGTTCAAAACGCATAACAGTTTCTCCGTGCTCGATTATCGACTTGTTCCGTTTTTGACCGGCCGTCTCTGTTCTAGTAGTTTGTTTGCACTCTGTATCGGACGGAAAAGTGCTCTTTGTAAAAGTTTTAAAGTGCATGACGTTGTGTGCTAGTAAGGTCTCTGTGAATCCAGGTTAAAAAAAAAAAAAAGATAAAACATGCATTCTAAGTGTAAAAGTTTACAAAACTTACTCTGCTCTGACACATCACTGATAGCTAATCAGGTATTCAGTCATGTTTTTTCTTGTAATGACGAATATATTTTGATAATAGGTGTTTCTAATTCTAATAATATTCATAATTCAGGTATTTTTTTTCCTGACTTGATTTTTTTTTGTTTTACAGCTGCAACTCTTTGACTTTTTGTCTGATAATGCCAATAAGTAGAAAAAAACATTATAAAATCACAAGTAACAAATGCATTCTGTAAAATCCTCCACAAAAAAAAAAAAGTTTGTACAAGAAACCTAAAATATATGCAACTTCTGCCGTGTGCACTGACTTCCGATGTTTATTTTCTCCTGCACAGATGCTACCATGCAGTTTTAAGAATATTTTTAAGATGTAAACTATAGAAGCCACTCTTCATACAAGTTACCTTGACAACTTTCCTCCTTTTTACTTAAAAAGCACATTTCAAAGGCATTTTCACGCTGTTCATACACACGTTGAAAGCCCTGCAAAAAGCACCTAAATGCCATAGTTATGACCAAAAAATATGACACTATGAAGTTTTGTACAAACAACATCTGTTCTGTTCAAGTGTTGTAAAGTCATGACCATTGAACGGAATGCTTGGTTTCCTGTTAATTTAATATGATATTTCCAGCCCTGTGTTTTGACCGTGTGAGCATGTGACTTGCACTGGTATCAAAAAGTCTAAACACGGTTTGCCACTCATATCTAGCGTGCACACGCCCATGACTCACTAATAAAGATGGACAAATTTGTTCTGTGGCTCACCTTTGTGTCTCTTTTCAGAAGAAGTTGTTAGCTTGGCGTCGGTTTTAACCCAAACAACTTGTGTTTCTTCTGGAGTGCAGCCTGTGCTGATTGGAATATAAATTTATTATTAACACTCATAATGCAAAACAAACAATAAGTGGGAAACGATGTAAAATTTAAAAAAAAGATCCCAATTTTGAAAAACTGTGACAGTTTGTGTGTGACCAGCAGGTGGGGTCATCCACAGATGCACAAAATCTGCTGAAATGAAGTAAATCAGCGTGACTGTGTTTGTGTACAACAATGTAGAAAAAAAAATAAAAAATCCTCTCTGCACTATCTGAAGATATCAGTCAGTTGACCAATATAGTAAATCGTACATCATAAACAGTAGTGGTGGTTCTTGTATGAATCATGGTGAGTTTTGCATTCCATAAAACCCACTTTACAAGATATTGAAACACAATCATCCCAATGTCAACATGCAGAATCGGCGATCAGGTCTACTTGCATGCAATATTTGGAAAGCTCTACAATATGGGTTGCAAAAAATAACTTACTTGTCCACCTGCATGACCTTGTATGTTACGATCACATAACAGATGGAGATGGGTGGAGTACGAGTCAATGTTTGTTGATCGTATATTATCACCTGAAATCACGCAACTTTAGGGTTCTGTAACTTGGGGATGTAACACCGAGAAAGATTTCTTCATTAACAACTGAGAGGGGTTTATGGGAAAAAAAAAACTTGAAACGGCATTTTTAGTAAAATGTTAATAAAGACTTTTTTTTTTAAATTTTTTTTTTTTACTTCATCTCCTTTTATGTGGTTTTATTATATCTTTTGAGGTATATCCGTGTCTAATTTCCTATCAGAAATACTTGTAAACATTTTCTAGCAATGCAAAATATGAAGTAAGAAACAATACCCAAGCTGCAGGGCGCTAATATTATATATATATATATATATATATATATATATATATATATATATATATATATATATATATATAACAAAATTAAGTATTTAAAAAAAA
>CAEFZX010027126.1:0-63242 GCA_903066825.1 Alfaro cultratus
ATATATACATGACTTAATAAAATCTTTTGTTTTTTCTTCTGCTTCTCTAAGCTGTTAGTTTCAATATGCCATACCATGGCTCTGTGTAGGAGTAGTAAGAGTACATTATTTTTGTTGGTATTTTTGGCTGGTATGGTCACAAACTTGTGGGCTTATTTCATCATCGGGATATGCCGGCTTCACAGTTTCCATTTCACAGTAGTTGTAATGTAAACAAGCCATACCTTTATTATTTTCACTCATCATATGTTGTAGACTCCTGGTTGGGTTAATCATTTCTAAGAAAAGGAAAATTTGTATTTTCAACCTATGAATACACAGCAGTGGCCATCAACAGCGTAAGTGAAGCAAAAGCGTTTTGCCTCACTCTGGTGAGTCATTAACAGACTTCTAAGGGGAGCTGCAATGTTCACTCTAAAGTCTCAGATGGAAGTGATGCTACAGACTACAACAAATCACTGCTGTCAGATCTGCTGGTGAAAGTCTGGGTGTCAAGCCTCAGACTAGAGTAAAGAAAAAAAAAATACCGCAAAACTAAAAGCTCTAGGCTGATAGGCAGGTGCTTGTTCTGAGAAAACAAGCCGTCTTTTTTTAGCCCCACATAGTGTAGCTGGATGGCACCATATCAGCTGTGTCTCCATACGCAGTGCGAATTATGTGATGAAAGAGGAAAGCTTGATCCACCCCTAAACGTGGTTGAAAACAAACCAAATCTAAAATCCATAGGACAATGTCCATCTCCAGCTGTGTGGAGACTGTCTCTGGATAGGTGAACAGTCCATCACAGAGCCAATAAAGGTATAGGTAGTGTAGGTGTCTCTTCTCATTTTGAGAACAAAAACAAAAAAAAAACAATCAGTCTTCCATAAATGTTACATAATTTGATTTAAAAAATTCACATTAAACACTGCTGGAGAACTTAACAGAGCAACTCCATACAGGCCAAAAATGAATGAAAACATTATTTCCAGTTTGGCTTTGTACCATCCATGATATTCTGTGCAAAAATATTGACAACTGCTATCACGTTAAACCATGTCAATTTCACCAACATATTTCTGTACTCTTTTACTCCATTTTTTGTGCACACACACACACACACACACACACACACACACACACACCCCACACACACACACACAAAACCTAATAAATTGCTATCATAATATAGCCTGGTAGTCCAAGGCGTAAAAAAACAAAAAAACCCAAACATTTTTTATTTTTTTATTTCCAAATATTCTTAGTGTTTGAATGGCTGAATGCAGAGCTGAAGATATTATATTGGCCAGGCTCTTTGGAAAAAAGATGAAGCCTGCACCAGTGGTCCCAGTTACCTGGTATTTTTAGACAGAGCCATCAGGGAGGCCCAGCCAGAGCAGATGGTTGTGTGTGAGAAATTAGAATGAAGTTTTAACTGATCTACTATTCCTTTTTGCTTAATGCCACTGTGCAAGCTATTTCCATTTGCAAATTCTCAAGTCAATTGTCTACGTGAAGCTTAATCTGTACAATATTTTTTTTGAAAAGACCAATTAATTGTTAAGATAAGTAGAAAGGAACCACTAAAAGCAAATTTAACTTACTCAAGCAAGTGATTTTTATACTAGTGTACAGAGATAAAATGTCCCTGATTAAAAAATAAAGCACGTTAAACATGACTTGATTCCAACATTATATTATCAATCTGTAGAATAAACTTTTAACCAAAACCCTTTTTATTCGTCAATGTATTTTCAAGTTTGCTTATCAACTTGAAAATAAATTGAATTGCATAATTGTGTGTGCCAGAATTATTTTTCAAGATATTTATCCTGCGCTCACATTTGGAAACTTGTTGAAATGACTTTCAGTTCTGTTTATTCCTGAGATTTCACTGTTTTAATTAATTTATTTGCATTTAACACATATCAATGGTTTGAAAATGAGGACAAATTATATTTTAGATTGTAGGGCAAGGAAGCATTAACGTAAAAGTACTAAGGCTGTTGCGGGTAATCTTATCTCTTTTCCTCTCCTCTTTAGTCATTTTTTTCCTGCTTTTACCAAGGCCATTTGATGCTAAAAATTTAAGTCTCTGGATTGAATTTCTCAAAGAAATGTGAATTTTAGTAAAAAAGTTAATAGTCTTATCACAAGGGAAGTATTAAGAAAAATAACTTTTTGGAGATTATATCATGTTTTAATTTTATTCTCTCATCAAAAACATACCTAGAGTGTTATTATGATTCTTTCGTGCATGTTTGAGAAATCCTTGGATCTCCCATGTTAGGTCACCCAAACTCTTGCTCATACAAATTGTCACCTATTTTCACAAAGCTCCTTCTAGGAGCTGCAGTCTCCAGCTGAGTTCCCACCTTATGGAGCACCTTTCCTTCATGCCTCCCCAACTCGACTCCGACAGACTAGCAGCTATTAGTAAACACTTGGTAGAACTGTGAGCCTACTGAGGTTGTCAAATCAACTACTTGAACTCCAACACTTAAAAAAAAAATGAAGTTGGTAATGCCATAATGAAGGAGCATTGTTGTGAGGACATGCTGAAGGCAAAGTAGTAGCTTATCAAAGAGTCGGAGGCCATTTTCAAGGCATCAAATTGCATAGTCAAATTTCTTGCATCTTATGTTTGATATATACAGCATTTTAATAACAACTGAAAGTTAAATAGTTACTTGATTGTGTTACAAAAGGGTATTATGTGCCTGGAAAATACATAATACCTCGCCTTCAAGATTACAGTATTTTTCGGACTATAAGTCCCATTAGTCAAAAAATGTGTCATGAAGAGGAAAAACATGTAAGCTGCCCTGGAGTATAAGTGGCTTTAATTTAGAAATTGTCATATATGAGGGGGACCTCGTCCATGTTAATGAAAGGTTTTGGTGACACATTGTGTTCACTTACTTGCTTTTTAATAAACTCACGGAAACTGTTGGCTTTGGCTTAGAAGTCTGCTGGCAGTTTGACACACCGATGTTCATGCTCTAAATCAGGGTGGTCAGAAACGACTCTACTCCACTGGTGTTGTGATGATCTGAGGTACCTTGTCAGATTTTCGAACTGGACCAGAGACACATGCAGTGATCCAGGCTGTTAGAGAGGTCATCACGTTCACTGAAGCGGTTATACATGAAAACAATCAGATAAAGAAAGGACAAAACAAGAACGTTGCGCAGTTAAGTCAAATAGAATACAAAGTCACATGTGTGCAGTACAGATTATTTGCACACTGAGGGGCAGTTATGTATGTTATGTGAACAGTCATTAAGATTATATGAAAATAAAAAAATGTACAGAATGCAAAGAAGCAGCAGGGGAAGAACCAGGTAGCATCACAGAAGGAGCCAGTAATGGACAATGAAACCAAGAAGCTATAAATACACCGATAAATGCATGGAGGGCGACAGCCAACCAGAAGGGCTGGTCAGAGGCAAATAGAGAACAGCCGAGGGGGAGGGCCAGCAGGGGGGAATTAGGAAATGGAGAACAGCTGGGAATGGGAGCAAGCTGCGGTAAGGTGAAAGATAAACAGAGCAAGAAGAGGGGAGACTAGAAGATTAAACAAAGGGAAAAACCTAACCAAACAGAAATGAAGCTTAACACACAAACACCCTAGGATTGTAACAGGTCCATGCAACTTATTGCTTGCTTGTTGGTAGACATAAACTATAACAGAAATTTGATGCATAATTTACTGCACATAGTTGGTTATCATGTTTTCATCAATCATGACTTGAGCACCCGATATTAAGTAGCTTCTCTCAAAATTCTTAAAACACAGCTATAAGCTTTCGAATTAGAACACATGCACTAGCTGTTGTAATTAGATTTGTAGAGATGTATACTAAAAGAAAAACGAGAAAATATAAAGTTCTATAATCTGTTTGTATTAAACAAATAATGCTAAAACCAAATAGCAAAAATAATTGCCTTTCATGTACATACTGATTTTAATATACAGCATTTTGTGTCTCAGTGTCTCACACAGTTGCATGGAATCCATCTGGAGCGGTTGGTCATTATGTTGTTAAGTTTCTGCTTGGGTGAGCAGAGCATCCTCACAGCTGGGCTTTAGGTAGGCTACAGCACACCAAATGATGGCAAACTAGCTTCCAGTGAAGTGAAGTGACTCACATTGCATTCAGCGGATGGGCCCTTTCCTGTCAAGCTTGATTTACCATCATCTGTCATCCTGGAGAAACGAGTAATGCTACTTATTCTACCAAATATGCATGAGGTAGACTAGGTGAGCACATGTGGTAAAGAGGCTTTTTTAGACACACATATTTAAGAGATACATACCATAAAAGTCCCCACATACAGAACAATCAAAATGGAACGATTGTAGTAGCACTGCAGACTGATGTAATCACTAAATGAGTGAGCTAAACTAAATTGATTTTGTTCCAGCATTTTTTCTTGATTGTGTTTTGTTTATGTTTGTCTCTGGACCTGCACCATTAACTTATTGTCACCGTTATTATCTGCAATACCACTGGTGTGTGTGAGGCATATGCTTCCATCAAACTCTCATTAACCTTGCCTCTGATTATGTCCTGCATTGGGAGATTACTCTCTGAGATTTGCCTCACAACAGAGTGGCCATTTGCAGCTCAATGATGATTAACTGTCCAAACAAACTGTTTCCCCCAGGTCTCTGTTCACACAAATGTGGACATGCAACATGGTCTTCAGATGCTGAGGACAACAAATGGATACTGAGATATTTGCTTAGTGAAAGTAAGAATATGCTATCGATTTAAGATTTCTGTATCATTCTCGTTCTTTTATAGGTATGAAGGTTGAACATAATCATACCTAACCCTAACCCTACCTTTATAAGTCAAATTATGTGCTAGAGGAAGATAATTCCTGCCCTTTAAGAAACTGCCTATGTGAGAAGCAGTGGGATTACATGTATTTGTGGTTCCTAAATAGGAAATGACATCTGGGTTGAAAAGGTAACCTGAACCCCAAATGACATGTTGAACTTTGACAACATTTGTGCCGATGGAATTTACATCTCACCCAGACTCTGTGCTTATTTCACACTCAAAGACATTCTCTCACATTGAAAAATCCCCCCTCTTGTGAGTCATAGATGGTGTATAAGAGTACCATTAGCACTAAAGAGAAAATCAGAGAGATGATATATGATGGAAGACCATCTATTTCAATCAAAAGGTAAGGTATGGATTGTCAGCAATTATAGTGCTAGTAATGAGCCAACCCCTACCTCCTCAGGTAGCAGATCTGCAAGCTACCTATGCAAATTCTGTGCTGAGTAAATGAAGCCACATCATTTAAAATGTAAATTGACAGACAAATAAACTAAGGGTCTTACAAATGTGCAGACTTTCTACTTGCCTTCATTCAGAAATCTAATAAAGTTTGCTGATTCACCAGAATAATTAATATTTGTTTTAATTTCCTCCAAGCTTTGAGTTAATCCAGACCAATCAATATTTAATGCTTTCAGTGCACATTTATAATTGTGCTCTGATAGAGAGTAGTTCGAAAGCAGCACAATGACCCACGTTATTTTTGAGTCAGAAAAAAAACAAAACATTGTCCACATTCCACATTCTGTTTTGAGAAATATTTATGCCACAATTGTCATTTTAATATGCATTCTTCTATTAAAAAAATCACATACAAAACAAATTGTTGAAGCATTTTCTTAATTGCTGCATCAGTAAGTTAGCAGAAAGGTAATTATATTGTTACAAATGTAGCTGAACACCACATGCCTAATGTTGATTTGCATGTCAGTCAGAAGCAGTGAACCAAAGATCTCCCCAGGAGTTTGTTTTTGCTTATATTAAGAATAAAACATACAATACTAGCCACAAATTATAAGGGGGTTCTCTTGAGGCAAAATACTAATCCAATGCTTTTAAAAGCATCAATAAATGTGTTTTATACCCACTGAAATGTTTTCTTTTCTCTGGCAACAGTTCAGCGTACGTTTTAGTGGAATGGATTTAATAGAATAACTTCAAAAGATAGCAAACTTTGCATGCACCAATTAGTGGTACAGTAGTCTCTTTGCCAAATGGTTCTGAAGTTGTTCTGAAATAAAGTCAACTTTTTAACATAAGAAACACAAAGTCACATCTACTGTGGAAGAACATCACTGCTTTGAGTATTACAAATAAACTCAAAAAAGGCACAGTCAGACAGCTGGGAGGTTCTTTGTTGAAGATTAAAGGAATAAATAAACCCTCTCTGATTAGATACAGAGAGGGTTTAGCAGCCAATTATACAAGGTCCAAGCATGCAGAGGTAATGGAAGCCAATTTTTATTTTCTCTGTCTACTGTTACTCAATGTTTTACTGGTGAACTCATTTTAGCTCAAGAAGGTAAATTATTGAAATGCGGAAAAATGAGAACACATTGCACGGACAGATTGTTATTGCCATCCAGCCAAAAAATTAATTAGGTAAATCTCACACAAACTAACACATTGTTAGGTGCAATTCACATCTTCAGCTACGACCCTCAAGTTGTCTTTCCGATATGGCAAATATCCAACACCAGGGAGGGCAGCACAACAGCGGAATACCTATTTAGCAAAAACGACTGTATGGATCTGCACAAAAGTTTGAACATATCTACAGGGTGATGGGCAAGGCAATCTCCACAATGTTGTATTGCTCAATACAAGCTTCTGAAAACAATTATAAATCTGACTTTTGACTTAAAAGAGATTAAATACCACACAATTGTCCTAATAAATGCACATTTTCAGGATTTATTTCCTGAACAAACCTGATCATTTGATATTTTAGTTTATTCACAGTAAATATATGAATATTTTGTGAATTTTGGAAGCTTGGTCAATAGTATGACATTAATGATATATCACTTAAGTGGGGGAACCTATTAGTTTAAAATTGTACATCATTCTGTAAGAAGTAAATCAAATCAGTTTTCAACCTGGTTTCCAAAACCTTTCTGGAAAATCTTCACTGACTTTCAAGTTGGATGGAGAGCAGGACTGGAAATTAAACCTCTCAAAAATGACAGATTTGATTAAACTAAAAACAGGAAACAAATGAAGTACAACAAAATTAATGCTAATGAAGTCTTGGCCCCCTTTCCTGACTGCTTGCTATTTTTTTCTTAATTATAACTAGCTGGTTACAAAGACATGTTGTACACAGTGCCCAGTCTTGCTCTGGGTTGTGGTTTGGCTAGAGCTCAGTCCAGTTGACTGATCCAAAATCAGACTAATTCAACTGACTTTGGATCAGCCTATTGCAGGGCCCCAATGAGACTCCTGCTTCTCATTGCAGGGGTCTCTATCATTGCAGGAGTCTCTATCATTGCAGGAGTCTCTATCTTGTCTAGAAATATGAATTTTCCTTTTCTTAGAAATGATTAACCCAACCAGGAGTCTACAACATGTGATGAGTGAAAATAATAAAGGTATGGCTTGTTTACATTGGAACTACTGTGAGATGGAAACTGTGAAGCAAGCATATCCTGGTGATGAAATAAGCCCACAAGTTTGTGACCATACCAGCCAAAAATACAAACAAAAATAATATACTCTTACTTCTCCTAGCACAGAGCATTACTGCATACAATTAAAAAGTATGCACCATGCTATGGCATGTTGAAACTAAGAGCTTAGAGAAGCAGAAGAAAAGACAACAACTTTTAAACTGATATAATTCTTCATGTTTAACTTTTTCTTTTCAGACATTGCAGAATGTGTCAACAAAGCACTAGAATAAAGACATGGGTGTGTAGTCTTTGTTCAGAAAGCTGCTTTTGAAATTTATTTCAAAAGTAATTAAACAAGATATAGAGGCTGATTCATTCTACTGACTAATGTAGGAAAATTTAAGTACATATGGAGATTTCAGCCAGCTGATTAAATTGCTCATTAATGTTTTTAACTAAAGAGGCAGGTTTGATATAAACATGTTTTCTGTTATATTCAAGCCTGCTGCTAACCACATGTTATTTCTTAATTTTTCCCTAAATCTGTAACATTTCATTCAGGAAAACTGTTTTACCATCTTCAATATTTTTTTTTTGTTTTACAGATGTCAATATCTGGCTCTTTAACTATAAAACATAAACTATCTATACAGTAAGTGTTCATAAATCTAAAACACAAAGGATTTGCTCTACATTAGGTTAGGTTAAACTTTATTAATCCCATAGGGAAATTGAGGTTGTCAGTTTCATTTTATTTATCTAGAGCAGTAAAAGGTAAAAAAATGTTTTGTTTTTTTTGGATTATAAAGGTTGCTGACACCAGGACTATGGAAACCATTAGGCTGTATCAAATCTGAATTTTTGCTGTCCACATCTTGTGCCATCAGAGTGAACTAGTACCTCAAGTAGAACCAGGATCAGTATAATAGGAATGAAAGGCCAGAACAGAAAGAAACATAGAATAGAACCAGGTGTAGTTTTTACTGAAACTGAGAAATGAAGGGAATACAAAGTTATCAATCAGTTGAATTTCCTGCATCAAAGCAGTCAGACATCCAAATCACTATGCCTACAAGCTACATTGTTTAATGTTAAAGAAACATAAAAATTGTTTTTCTAACATGTCGTTTTGACATTAGCTATTTGAGCCTTACATTGAGAACAATCAGGATTTAGAACAAGAAAATTACCTGACTTTATGATTCAGCTCACATAACAATCTACAGATTTGTGCATGTTTTCTAAATATAGCAAAATATACAAAAACTTAATAATTACTTGATAAAAAAAAGTTAAATTATTGAAAGAAGAAAAAAGAGAAGAGGGTGAGAAAAAAGAAGCTTTTTTTTTTTTTTTTTTTTACAGGCAGCAGCTCGAGTACAGTGTATTAGACAATGTGGTGAGGTAGGTTTGTTGACCCGTGTCCCCCACCTTTCAAATCCCATCTCCCTCAATGAAATCAGGTGTCAAAGTTTGCAGAAGATGTAGTGAAAACAAGCCCAACTCAATAACGGCCAGGGCTGTCACAGCTATAGAGACCGACGATAAAATAACCTAATAAACAAGAGAGAGTTGTCTTCGACACGGTGCTGCTGTCACAGTGGACAGCAAGGCACATATCTCTCACAGCAGCATTTCTACAAGACTTTGAATAGATAAAAAAAAAAAGAAAAAAAAAAGTCTATCATGTGTTCAACAAACTGAAAAGCAACAGGGGCATTTAAAAATAACTTTAACTATAGATAAATTGAATATATCTTCTAATATGTATTTTAGTTAGGAACTTTTAATCTGTCACTGTTCCATTAATAGAGTGTTGGTTTACAGTAAAGACTGTTCTCAAGTGAAAATATTTTCTAAATATTTTTGTATTGATGATTTATGACTTCAATATTTTTTTTTTTGTTTAGTCCTATTATGCTTAGTGGATTTTATCCATGACTTTTGAGATATCTTTTTTCTCAGAAGTTATGATGGACTTCTGATTGCATAATGCTTTTCAACTGTATTTTACTTTAATGACTGATGTAAATGATCTTATGAGAACAGACAAAAATATTTTTGTTAAAGACAATGAAATTTACCTTTTAACATTCCATTAATAATAGAAATTGTGAGTAATAACACAAAAGTTAGTTTCAATCTATCATATTTTCAGGTCATACTTGTAAACAAATCAGTCTGGAGAGGTGTCATTAATTACTTACTGAGATCAATAACTGAGCTGTTGTTTTAGTCACTAGTCTAATTTCAGCAGTGGGATATGGCTGAAGATAGTGAGAAAGAGGCAAAGGATGACACCAAAAGGCCAAAACAAGATGTGTCTTCCCCATTAATCAATGCCTTCCACACAATTTGCTGTCTGTGAATTGGGACTGACCCGTCTCAAGGGTCACTTGCCAATTTTCGGCTGCAGTCAGCCCGCTTTGCGCTGAGCTGTGTACTTACACCCACCGTTTCTTTTGAGTGATTTATTCTTCAAGATCTTGCCTGATGCTTTTCTTTATATGCAAGGCAGATGTTCTCACGAAAGGCTCTTCCAAGTTATTGCTGAGAATATAAAGTTGTTTTTTTTTTACAACAGCTAATTGAGACCATATATGTACTTAGTGACCATGTGAGGTTTTTATAGTTCTGTTCATCTATATGAAGCACTTCTCCTTATTTAATTTTATGAAAATTGCAGCAAACTGTGCAGAATCCCTACAAGGCAGGAGAGAGAAGAGGAGCTGCTGAAATCTTAAGATATCTCCCCTTTCCCTGTGTATCTTTTGAAAAGATACACAAAAATACAATTATATTCCTATAACTATAAAATATTTTGGAGTTACCACAGTGACGTCCAACAATACTCATCTAAAATATAGCGAGGTATTATCAGTGAATCAATAAAAAACCATAGCCAAACATATGCTCGCCTCAGGTAGAACAGTGTTTCAGTGTTGTGAGAAATGGTTTTGCCAACTTACATATTTTCTTCTGCTGTCGATTTGCTGCTTTTTGGTCAACAACACTTTAATATACACTGTCTTATTTTGTTTTGTATTTGCTTTATTTCAGTTTTGGTTTTGTTTCAATTTTAGGCCTTGGGAAATCTTCAAATGTCCAGAAATTTTAGGGATGACCTAAATCAGTTCAGTCTTCAAAATGAATTAATATTTCTGCAAAGAACAGTGGACCAACACTCATCAACAGTGATGTAAAAGACTCCCTGTTAGTTAGTGCAAATGCCTGACGGCAGGTGTCACCACTGAAAGCAGCATAAACGGTTAGTGGTTTTAGGGGGCAATTACTTTTATATAGGAGCAGATTGGTCTGGATAGATTGTTTCCCTTAATAAATGAACTCATCAGTTGAAAACAAGATTTTGTATTTACTTGAGTGATCCATGTCTGGTAATGAAAACGAATGATCTGATATATTTTGATGCAACAAAAAAGTAATGACAGAAGAAATCTGTAAGGGAGGCAGGTGATATTTCACAGCTGCTGATGTACAGAAACAGACCTTTATTCTGTAATAATGCACATTTTTCCTAGCATCAAAACACCTCACTCACTCCTGTTCCTGGCTTTAAGACAAATCAATGAACCAATCAATGAAGTTCATTTAGTAGAGAAATCCCTGGGGATTTAATGTTGTTGCTAGGTGACCAAAAAAAAAGAAGACTCAATCTTCTCTAAAACTATAAATGGGTAATGAAAACGCTAAGTTGCTTTTCAGAAAAAGGTTTCCTCACAAGGTAATATATAAAATACACTAACACTTTGTTAATATGAATAGAAGAAAATAATTTATAGGGTATTGTGGGCACTTTTGCTGCATCGGTCAACTTCAGTGTGTGATGAATGTTTGAATAAGCCTGACGTATAGTATACACTCACTTGGAAAGCTGAAATTCAGAGATTTGTTAGAATTTGTATGAACAGTTCGAGGCAGTCTGTTTAACAGTTAACTCACCGTAGATTTTGCCACTAGCATGACAGAGTTTCATTAAACAGACAAAAAACTGTGCCGTCCATTTAAATTCAATAACCATCAAGATAGACGTGCAGGGGCAGAACCTGGCATAGAGCAGCACTGGAGGTGCCTACCTCAGAAAATAAGTCCTTAAATGGTGGGTGGAGCTGGGGTGGTAATGTGTGCCTGCAAGATATGCCAGGGAGTCAATGAGAAAATGTGCCCTTTTTATAAAGGAGAGAGGATATAATGAAAAGGCTGCACATCCAGTGACTGGATGAATGAGAAAGACTGATAGGTTAGAGCCTGAGAGTATGATGTGACAGACTCAGTATCATTGGTGAACCATGGTTTTTCTCTTAATTTACTCTACTAGTAAGTTATATTGATCTATTTAAGTTTCTTTTATTTTAATAACTAATGTCTAACATATCACACATATAGCCGTAAAATGCTCTTTTTTAAAACAGTTTCAACAAAATATATGCCATGTGTTTGATATCACATCAAAACATCTTACCCTAACCCTCAGTGACCAACAACTTATTGAGTGCAATGTTGACTGTTTTTGACTCTTAATAGCATGCAACCATAACACAGTAAACAATGTTTATTCACAGTCTTCAAAATAACAAGGAAAGCTATGGCTTAGTTTTTTTTTTTCATTGTTTTTATAAACACCTGCCTCATGTAGAAAGGGAAAATATTAGTCATGGGGTCCTGTATCACAAAAAAGTCAGTCTCTCTCAACAAAAGAAAACCTCTGGGAGAGCCGGGATAAATGAGTAGCAATCTACTTTGAGTGAGTATTAGAGGGCATTACGTGGTTCAGGGGCTCATTGGTAAAATGTACAAATTGTCTTTTTTTTTTCACCAAAACAGTCAGCATTTGAACCATCAGTCCAAAGAAATTCAACCATAATAAAGGACTACTGTAAGTATTAATTTAATGTAAAGTTTAATATCAAAAAGAAAAACAATGTACCTTTCGTATACATTCTCATTTCACTTTCAGAAAGCTCCAGATAGATAGCCTTTTTGTGTTATTTTTTGCCTCAATGCATTGACAATGCATGTACATGGAAAATTACTTAATTTTACTAAACAATGCATGCAAAGCCTTTGTGTTTGGGCATGAATCTTCTCTATAAAAGTCATAAATGATTGTTGAATTGCACTGAAGCAGAAAAGAGATGTACTGATATAATTTAAAAATATTTCAACTTGGTTCTTTACAGCGCAAGCGGTTTCTAGTAAGCGTTATAGAATAACTTCCTTCACGATCGAGCTGGTGTATTACATGTGTCACAGCCAAGCATTAGCAATTGGATAAAATCATAACCAGTCGTTGAGTCCACATGTCCAGCAAGCAATTATTTCTCAATAGTCAATTCATAATTGTATTAAATGAATATCTAGATATTAGATTCTTCATAAAAAAAGTTTTAAGTTTGAAGGCTTTTGCCAACTCATGGGCAGCTGTTTTGTTCCCTACAAATACTAGTGGTCTGCTGTTTTAAAACAGAACTATTCTTTAGTAAGTAGAAAAAAATAAAAAATTATTTCAAAATATTCTTTAACTTACTAGTAGCCAGTGTCAGGAAAGTTCTGTTTGAAAGGTAACTAGAAATAGTTACAGGTTACTTTTTGTGTTGAAATACAGCAACACGCCCTATTTTATTGTCAGTTATGGAAAAAGTAATTGATTAGATTATTCCCATTGCTGCTGGTAACTGTAACACAAAATCAATTTAATCAGGTGGGAACAAGCTGCTTATCTGTATTTTTCAGATTAGATTATTAGTTTCTGAGACGGAGGAGTTGTAGTCCTACAGAAAAGTCTGTGACCACATGCAAGCACACACACCTGGCAGAACTTACTTTTTTGTTTCAGGACAAGCTGCCGAGATTCGTGGATGTACACGCGGTGTTCCTGCCTCATTTGTCATACCCCTCCGAGCTTGTAATTTTCAAACATTTTCCCGGTTCAGATATTCAAACAAAGCTTTTTCCGGATTAAAGTGCACCGGCGATGGCGGTGCGAGTCACGTGATGATGTAATGGGACATTTTTATTAATTGAGTGTTTTCTATTAAATTGAGCATTGTAATTTTGGTCATGATTTTGAGTTATGATTCTTTCAACTCAAGAGTTTACTTGAGTTAGAAGTAATTGTTTAGGTTTTTGTTTAGTTTTGTTGTGGGCGGAGCATGTGAGTATATAAACGAGGGCTCTGCAGTTTACGCCCCTGACAGATCACATTGAAGGTAATATACTTTTGAGCTGCAATGAAGGTACTGCTTTTGCTTTGTCTGTTTTTTAACCTTCCTGATCGCCCATTGTAAATATGCTGCACAGCTTCTTCAACAACAGACACCATCTGAAGTGAACTATGACATTGGCCTATTACTTTTAACAGAGCCCCTCCACAGCTTCCATCATCTAAAAACATAGCTTGCTAATGAATTTCATTGATCTAAACTTTCTTTACATTTTCAACTGCATTTTAATTACAGTTTGATTTACCATGTGCTTGGCTTAGTTGTTGCTCGGATGTAATAGACCCGAAAAGATTTAGCTTCTAGATCCATAAATCTTCTCTTTGTTCAGAAATAGAAAATTAATCAATAACAGTAAAAACCAATATTTCAAATAAAAAAATCTATATTTTATATATCTATTTTATGTATTAAATATACTGAATTGGTGCCTATCTAAATGGGAGATACTCTTCCAGTGCCTATGCAGTTACGTAAAATCCAACTATGTGCAGACAAAGCAGCAGCCACCCGTGGAACAATCAAATAGATAATCTGTCAATCTGTTTATGCAAAGGTGTTGGTAATTTAGTGATTTAAAGGGAAAAACGTTCAACTTTGAATTAAATCATATGTTGAGGCATTGTTGTTATTGTTGAATCCAGTGAGGTTTTGGGGGATATAATGAAATGTCTCTAATTTAATCCTAAAGGGAATTTTACATTTACCATCAGGTGTTTGCAGAAACACCTGATGGATATGATCATTCTGTCTGAAATTTGCTGGGTGAAGGTTTTATTTCAATAATCATTTGAAAGAATCTTACAAATGCAATTGCTGATAAGCAGTAAAACCAACAGAACGTGGATAAGATTGTCTTATCCCTTATAGAATACTGTAGTTTGTATAAATAATTTCAATTGTTTTTGTAAACTGTGTAAATCAAGCAGTTTTCACAAGCACTTTTCATTGTGACCATCAAATTACTTGAATATCTGCACTCTTAATAAAGTTGATTAAAAGTTGTGCATATAAAAGAGTCAAAGATGGATAGTGAGATGATTTTGTAGATCATTTTTATATAAAAAATTCTTAATCACTCAGTAAATGTGTATGCAAATACATGTTGACTCCAAAAGTGAAGATTTCTAACATAATGCCTTTCACGTAAATGCAATAAGATGTGCATTAAAACTTAGTTAAGGCCATAAATGTTATAGTGTTCAGTATTTGCTTATACTTAACATTTGTCCCCATGTAAACAAACAATAAAACAGAAGAAAGAAAAAGAACAAAATTATACCATAGAAAAATCACAAAACCTTTAAGGTACTGTTATTTTTTTTGTTTTCCAGCTTTGTGCTACAAACTCCCAAATGACGATAGAATAGTGAAATGTAATTTTTAGTAGGCAAACATTAGTGCTTCCTTTGCTCCTCTGGTAAAACTATAGAAGGTTATGCACATCGTTATCCAACCGCTGTGAAAAATGAGAGCGGCATGAAGTGTGAAGTGCTCTGCCTTAAAACTACATAAAGAATGACACTGTATCTTCAAGAACAACACAGGAGTCAGAACTAAAAATTGCATTTTGCTGCAATGCACAAAGCCATAAACTGTCCAAAAGTTCAGCGAACATACATCACTTCGGAAAACCATTTATAAACCTGTCAGCACACATACCAACCTCACCCTGACTTTCATTACCACTGTTCTTTGGGGTTTTTGCTGCACAGTACCATCAACACAAACTAAGCTGAACATCCTCTCTTCAGTTCAAAACTTGAATCTGGAAAGAAAACAATCACACTCACGTGTTTACTTATTAATGCAGCATTTACTGCATGTGGATCAAAGCTCAGTTTCTATGAGATCAAGGATTATAAAGTGTGAGAACTTATGGTGAGCTGTGTGGGTGCAATTACTGATTGCAGGTATAATTTCAACATCTGGCAATGCTGGAGAAAGAAGGGAAAACTAAAACTTTATACTTAAGAAGAAATATGAAATTTGACTAAAATAGACAGTTGACAGTTTTATATACTTTGTTTTTTGTCTATGAGAAACTCAGATTTCTCTCTTGTGAAACTGCTATTAAAATATGGTTTCCTCACTTAATACTTCAGTCACGCTATTGGATGTCTGTCTTATATTTTTAAAGCAAAATGTTAAGTTTTAGCTATATGATGCCCTCTTGTATACATAATTTGATCACAAGAAAAACATATTGCATACTCACCATCAGCCTTATTTCCGGTGAATATTAGGATTTTATATTTTTTTCTTTTCTTAATTATATGTGTGAGAAATGTGCTAATTGTACAGCTTTAAGGAAAAAACTGATAACAATTAAGCTCCGTTAGTGAATGCAGAGCCAACTTCCTTAGTTGCCCCCTCGAGGATTGTCCTGTCAGAAGCTGACATTCCAGGTGAGTTAAGTGACAGTTCACACAGAGGAAAACTACAAGAGATCTCATTGATTTTCTGTAGTCACTGATACACCTTCAAAGAAGGGAGCCTTTGTAATCGCAGGTCCCTCATATACATTCAGAAATACAAGACTGCTTTGGGGCCAGTGGTAAAACTTGGCTACAGCCATTAGATATTTCAAAAATGAGTTTGAATTTGCAGTCTGAATTCATTCCTTCATGAGACTGATAAGTTTGACTTATGACTCTAGAGATTCTGGATTGTGTCCCGATTAGGGGTGCACCAATTGCAATTTTCTGGCCGATTGCTAATTACCAATTTTTAAAAAGTCTGACCTGTCAATTCAAATTTTGGCCAACACCATTTTTTTTGTCTGAAATGTCACTAAATATAGCAAGAAACTTACTAAGTTGGCAACAGTGGGGTGACTATTGTTAACTGAGAACGTCCAGATGGGACCCGGTGGTCCGGTCAGTCAAACCTCTCTCCTGGAAGACCAATAGAGGACAATGGTTGATTTTTAGATTTTTTCACTTTTGCCATGGTAGATAAGATTGGTGGATAAGATCAGCTTCACATGTAAGCATCGGTCGATCAACGGTCTCCCAAAATGAAGGAAGTAGGTATTGATAAATTGACTGGCCAAAATATCAACTAAAACTACTAAACAACTAAAGAAACTTGAATTGTATTAAAGAAGCTGTATCATGTGAAATTGACTGTTTGAGCTTCACATTATGTTGACATGTTATTCCCTCATCAAAAACGTAACTCAAGTGTTGCTGTGATTCTGTCTTAAATGAGAAGTCCTTTAATCGGCTTGAAAGCCATTCTGGATGTAAAACCCAGCACTACCTTTTTGACAAAGCTCTTCCCTTTGTCTAAAGGAACTGCAGCCTCCAGACTAATTGTTTGCAGCCATTAGCATGTTGGTTGAAGATATTGGGCAGTTTAACAGTCATTTTCCCTGCTATGTCATATTAGCAGATGGTTATAAAATATCATATATCAGATTTATTTAAGCACTGGATATATTTGTATTAGTAATGTAAAGTCTGTTAAGATCATGATTATTATTATTTTTTTTAATTTTATGTATGCTGTTGTTTTGTATATGATATGTAATCAATTGCACAAGCATCCACCCATCATTATCAAGACACTTATCCCTAGGAGGGTCGTGAGAAGTACTGGTGCCTATCTCCAACGGTCAACAGGTTAGAGGCGGGGTCACTCTGGACAGGTCGCCACTCCATCATGTACTGATCAAGTTCTTCATCTGAGTTGTATGTATGCACAAAAAGTTGAGTGTAAATAGAAACCAGTGCTCTGTCATCAGTGGTACTGACGTTAGCTGTGCAGATTTTAATATCAGAGCATCACAGTGAAGCCACTAAGAATGTGATTTCTGTTTACACACAATAAAAGATACCCTATTACACAGAAAATAAGTATGTCTGCCATAACGTGTGCGACACCTGGAATGTACATAATTCTGCCTCCTTAAAAAGCTCCTAAATAATAAATTATTTAGCATTATTAATAATTACATTAATCAAAGATTTTTTGCAAATTATGATTCCCCAAAAATATTTTAGTCTTAGTTGGTTACATTGTGTGAATTTGCCTGGAATGGTAAAAGTTGTTGTTTTTTTTGTCCTAAAGAAAAAAAAGTGTTTTAAAAATGCTACTAACCTTACAAAATAGCTGTATCAAAAGATTTGTAGACCCACAGCTCATTTTTCTAAATTTCCTATCAACAGCCAATAGAATGCCCTTCAAAATCCATTGGAATGTTTTGACCTTCTCTAAGTTTCTAAGCTGGATCCAAAACCTTTTCCAGTATTCACTTTATGATACCTGGCTTCATTTTTTTTTATAAGAAACATAATGGCCCAGATACATTATCAGAGCTAATCAGAGCCAAATGAAGAAAAGTAGTGGAGTGAGACAGAGGGAATTGCCTTTCTCTCTCTCTCTTGCACCACTGACAGACATGGGTTAAAATTATCCAACCTTCTACTTCTGGCTTTCTCTAACTCTCGTTTAATTTTCCATTCCCTCCTTTCATGCCCATTTGTTTTTTCCTCTCGTTGTTTTAATCCTGATGTTGCTCCTTATGGCTTTTTTTCCCCTTTCTCTCATATCTCTTTTCCTATGTGCCTGTTCTCTCTGCCTCTCCTCTCCAGACATCTTTTCCTGTTTTCTTCCCTGGGGATTGCCTGCTTGAAATTCCACTTGTGTGTTGGAGCGGCAGGATGGATTAGAGCATGGACAGGGCCCACAAACCACCCTGATCTACAGGACAGCTTTTCAATCACCTCTCCAATGCAGTTTCCACCTATATGAGTACACCTAGAGGGAGAAGGCCGCCAAAAACGTGGGGTAAAGTGAAAAAACATGGGATAAAAAAACAAACAGAAATGGATGAAAGAATTGCTTCATGAAGATTCATTGCTGTTGTGAAACATTCTTGTGAGTTTGCTTTATTTGACCACAGCGTCCACAATCTTGCTCAGTGTGAGAACAATGGCTCATTTGCATCTGTAATAGCCAACAACAGTTTGTGTTTCACAACAGATGGCCTAAATGAGTGTCCCTTTTGTTTTGTTTGAACGTACAAGTTTGATTTAGTGATTGACTCCACGGGTTTGTACTTTGTTGTACCTTGATTCCCCAGACTTTCACATCCACAGAAAATGCAGATCCCTTTTTCTATTCGATCAATATGGTGATCTTCCAAGGCTGACATTAGAGGGAGTAGGAGGGGGCATTGTAAAAAGGCTACAAATGAGTGTTTAGTCCATTGCACTCTCCTCAGGTACTCTTCAGATTATTGATTCTTTGTGCCTCATCAAACTGTTTTGTTGCAAAAGTGACACTTGGACAGTAATCGCCTTCAAAGAGAGAGATAATGTGATGGGTTGTAGCATCTAAACAAATTTACTAATGACTAATATCAAACTACTAATCTTGTGATTAGTATGCTTTGAGATATATATCTGTATTATGGAAAAAAAAAATCATTACATCATTAAATTAAATAAAATATGCAAATGATTTTTGTTAAGATAATTTGATACAATAAACAAAAAGTACAGTGAACAAAGGTAGAATGTCAAGGAAACGGTTACCTTTTTTCAAGATTTTAATTTTTAAAGTAGCACTTTAATATAAAATTGAATACAATACATTTAGGCTGTAAATGTACTAAATGTACTTTGTGGTTGGTGATGCGTTCACTAGGCATCTGCAGGTGGCGCAAGATGCTCCAGCACGTCTTTTAATTGGGACAAAAATGTCTGAAGACACTGTGGCCATTTTAACTTCACTTCACTGGCTACCTGTGCAGATTAGTATCCTTTTAAAAGTTGTTTCAATGGTTTTTCTTAATGGTCTTATACCCACCCAATCCAATACGTCTACAGATCAGGAGCTCCTAAACATGCCTGAAAGAAAGTGTAGTCTTCAAGGTGACCAGGCTTTAGTTTCTCAAAGTTGTGGAATGATCTTCCTTTGCATATCAGGCAGGTGTCTACTACATCTGGCTCTACGAATCTTCTAAAGACATGGAGACCCCGTTTAAAAAAAAATACAGAGAATCTCATTTATTTCAGGAATTTTATTACAATGTAAAACACATAGATTATTAACAAACAGATGGACATTTGAAAGCCTTTATATCTGTTAATTATGATGATTTTCTGCCTACAGATAATGAAGACATGACATTTAAAATATAATATGACATCAGATCAATGAAAAGACTAAATGTGGGCTTAATGAAACATGTTTAGTACACGCTTAAAGCTAGTTATTTTTAAGAGGTACTTTTAATCTGAAAAAAAAAATCTACTCAGCACCCTGTTATATATATATATATATATATATATATATATATATATATATATATATATATATATATATACACATTGTATGTACATTTTCCCTGGGAATGAATACAGAGAATATGTGAAAGCGTTTTATTGTCTTTTTATGGAAATATAAAAGGCTTTTTATGTAAATATCAATAATCAACAGCTAAAGTAAGCAAATGATCCTGGATCCCAGGAGGTCAACTATTTTATTATAATATGTTTTACAGCAGACCAGTTATATTCATATGCATCCAACGTTTACCATGTTGAAAAGAGATTCTCTCCTGATTATAGACTTGAAGGTGAGCCAGAAGACCATTTTAACTATGAACTCCCTTTCTTCCCAACTTCTACAGAACATATTGCCGGTCATTGTCTTGTTGGAAGGCTATGACCCTAGGTGGGTGTCTTTCCTAATCAAGTCCAATTGGTTTAATTAAACACAGCTGGGCTTCAATAAAGGAGTAGAACCATTTGAAGGAGGAACATGTGAGTTAAATAAGAGTGTCACAGTAAAGGGTCAGAATACTTATAACCATGTAATATTTCAGTTTTTCTTTTTTAATATATTTGCAAAAATTTTTTACATTCCTGTCTTATTTTCTGTCAAAATGGGATGCTGAGTGTACATTCATGACTTTTACTTATACTGCAAATGAAAATTACCTAAATGAATATGCTTTTAGTGTCATCCAACATAAGGCTGCCCACTGTGTGGATTTTATATTTTTGACCTTTTTGTGGAAGTGGAGATAATAGTGTTCTTTAATGGAACAAGTATATGGGGTTATGCTTGAGAAAGTAAAATAATAAAATAAATGAAACACCTCCGTGAACCTCTCTGTTTTACGTTGGTGTTTGTTCCACTTCAAATGTCATTGCCACTGTTTATTTTCGTTGATGTTTATGTTGAACTTTTCACACTCTGCTTGTTCTGTCCATGAAGTGCGAATTATCCACAGTGGTTTAAAAAAAATCTGTGCATCAATTGGCATGTGTGAGTGTTAATAGACAAGCAAAGCCAAACAGGAATAAATATTGTCACTGTGATGCCTTTGATTCCTTTTAGTAAGTAATTATGGCACTTAATCAAACTGAGTAATGTATATCTGAAGAATAATTTGTAAAAATACAAAAAACAAATGTTGCAAACCTTTTGGATTGCTGAGTACTAAACGTTAACTTAATAATGGATGAACATCCAAATATAGTACTTCACTGTGAGAACTGTGTCAGACTTCTGAAGACGTCTCTGAGCTTTAGATTTTATGCAAGTCATTAGCACTTAATGATTACTTGCAAAAAACTTGGTTATTATAAAAAAAAAAATCCATAAAGTGTTTTTTTTTTTCACCACCTACACACAAATTTGCAAAAGTAGAACATAATAAGAGTTGCTGATAGAATAACTGGAACAGCACTTGGAAGAGTATTATAAGAATGCCAAAGTATTCCCTGAGTGGGTGGATGGAACAAATAGCTATGGCAGATATGGGCTGAAAAGTCATTTTAAGATTGACACAGGTAAGTGGTACTCGTGCAAGAATGGTGCCGTGTCAATTAAGGTGCACAGAGGACTACTGTCTGTCTGTGAGAAGCTCATTAACACCAAGGTCAGTTTCATCAGGGTCCCAAGCTGTCATTATTCTTATATTACAAGCAAGGCTGGAAATAAGGAGGGGAACTGAGAATGCATCTGCAAACCTTAAGATTGGATGCAGGTGCTGAGTTACAAATACAAAGAGTTCATAAAAGAATATGCAAAATATTTCCATGCGTGCTACTTCCAGATTTTACACAGACACTCAAAGCAAATGTTTTTAATAAGATGTTTTTTTTTAAAATTCAGAACAAATAGCAGGTTCTTGTTAAAATGGATATTATGGGCTTGTCTATGCCCAATTTTATTGATGAGTCTTATAGTTAAATTTTAAGTAGTTTGACAACTACAGTACCCAGTCTATTTACTCAAACTGTTAAACAACTGTTTCCTGACGGGTGGCTGGATGAATGAATGATGACAAACATAACAGACCAAATTGGTATAACACTGTTTAAACTTTTTTTTTTTTTATTATTATTTTAAATTGAAACAAATTCTTTTAACTAAAAAGAATAATCATTTTAAAATAGAATATAACTGATTTTGTAACCAAAAACAAGAAATATCAATCGATAAAGTGAAAATGTAGTACACTGGTATTTGTAGCCCAATGGCACAATAAAAATACGTCACAGTTCTAAATTTATACAGATGTAAGGTGCAGTACAGGAATCACCTACGGGCCACTGCTTTGCAGTTGAGGTAAGAAAAAGAAAAGACAAGAATGATTTTCTAAAACACTTTTTTATGAAAGTGTGTCTCTTGGAGAATGAGCTCTGCTGTCTCTATAAAACGCTATGAAGGGGGTTGGTTTGGATGTCCATGATGGACCTCATTTCTTTCACTGCCTCAAACTTGTAAGGGAGATTCTGAAAATAAATCATTGGAAAGATCCTGGATAGTCTTATTTATTCCTGTTCTGACTCATGAGTTTGTGGGGCCTTTTTCTCACAGTTAAGTACCAATAGACCTCAACAATATCAGCTTCCTTTCACAAGATAGCCAGCAATTTTAAGAAATGTTTCCTGAAAGATTTTCCAGAAACTGACCACCAGTTTTCAGCACCCCATCTCTGGAGTGTTAGAAAGCAAAGCTGTTATGACTCAAGATTTTAAAGTTTGAGTTGTGATAAGTAAGTAAAAGGATTGATTAAATACCCTTTCTTCATTCAACTTCAAACACATGAGTACAACGTTTTAATTGCCTTAATAAATCTGACTTGTAGGTGCTCAAACACACCATAGACAGTTATTTCAGCAATAGCAGTTTGCACTAAATGGGGCCATTCCCGTTTCTCTTGTGATCTTGGAAAGTGCTGATAAAAAACATAAAGACCCAAGACAACCACCCCTGTGGCCTAACCCTCGCACTCTGCTCAATTGTCAAGAAATAAAAGACAAAGAGCCTCTTGTTACCTTGTCTAAGAGAATGGGTACAGCACAATATGTTTGCAACAGACAGACTCTTAAAAACAAAAAACAAAAGTCACCTCTCTGCAGCTCTTTTCTCTGTTTGCTCTCTCTCTAAACTGTCATTCAACCTCCTTTCTTCCCATCGTGTTTGAACTGCTGTTGTCATTCTATGGATATTCCCCAACAGTCTGTGCCTACAGGCTGCCGTTCCACTTGTTTATCCCTTTCTCTTTCAATAAACCATGGTGGGGGACAAATTCAAACTGCACCTGACATTACAGCCAAATCTACTTTATTCCAGATTCCAACAGGCATGCAAGACTTTGTTGCTGTCTTACTTTAAATTTAAAAAAAGTACAGACACATAAACAGACACAGCCAAGTACCAGCAAACACAAAGTTATGCAAACTTAGTCATCATGAAACAAAGTAGTGGTAGAGTAAGTATCTTATCTTACTCTATCTATTAAGGCCTAATTTTAGTTAATTTATTAAGTTCAAATTATTTTGTAGTAAAACTATTATCATCTTAATCCTATGTCTCTTTCATTTGGTCTCCTTCAATTCTTGTTGATGTTGAAATTAGCATACAGGATGTACCGGTTGTGTTTTTATTTTTCTGTTTGTTTATCAGAAAACAAAAATATGGGCAAAAAGTAAGGGCTTTCCCAAGACAGAAATACAACAGTCTTGGTAAGTGTTGCAAGATGGCATTAAAAGGGGTTGTTAGTTTAGGGTATAGCCAGAAAATGATACAAAAAGTTGATGCTACATGTACCATTATAGGCTAGCTAAATCGTATGTTGATACATTTTCTAAAGAAATTCCATCTTAAAACAAAGAAAGTATGAAATATTATTAAGATGTTAGTGGCATCTATTTAAAGTATGCCTCAGTTCCTAAACATATGGATATTGATGTGTATAGTGACAGTCTCTGTAGTTAATGTTTTATAATATATGATAGAAGAAAGCTACATTTTTGAGCATCAATCATTCACACCTCAAATTATTTCTAATGATTCCATTATTTTCTGGCATTCTTTTCCAATCCTGCTCCTCAGGCATATTCCCAAATGTCACTCTGCTTTTAAATGAAACACCAATTGTTTTTCATGTTTATTCACAATCTATGGGTCAGTAGCCTCCAACAATATAATCTGCTGTTTCTTCCAAGGACAATTTGGGGGATATCATGAATAAAAATTATCTTTATAATATTAGAGTGAAAGGACCCCTGGCAACTATGAATACCATTAAACCCCGATCACAGCCTGTTAGAATCACATTTATATCTCCAGAGTGACAGTATAGTATCTGCCTGAGCAACTCCAGAGGCTGGCTATTTGCACACTCTTTGTCGTTAGGTCTTTCATACACTGTTATCGCTTTAGTTTTTTTTTTAAATTATTATTATTATTTTTTTATTATATCCTATTATAGCATTTGAATAACTTTAGGCATTTTATATGCACTTATGCTACAAGAAGGATGCATCCTACTTCAATAGTACATCAAAGAAAAAGTATTAAAAAAAAATAAAAATCAAGGGACTATCACTATGTCTTTTCTGTGAAACAAGCTGCATGGAGCAGGCACAGAAATGTATCTGCATTCAATACCCTTGACCTAGAAAATGAAACTTCCCATTGGAATTGAAAATTAGTGAAAGAAAATACAGTTATCTATAGAAAAGCACGTTAGGTGATCAAATATAGCATTTTTTCTTGAACTTTAGGGTATGAGAATGACTTTACCCATAATATCAGCACATTTCAAGGGATTGCTCTACCTGTCTGGGTTCTGGGTGTGTTGTGTTTGTCTAGTGTTCTTCCATGGAGCGGCAGGTTTCCATTTAAGGCAGGGGTGCCCAAAGTCGGTCCTCGAGGGCCGGCATCCTGCATGTTTTAGTTCTCTTCCTGGTTTAACACACCTGGATCAAATGATAGCTCATTAGAAGGCCTAAGAAGAACATTGACATACTGACAAGGTTGTTAGAGAACAAAACAAAACAGGGAGAGAACTAAAACGTGCAGGATGCCGGCCCTCGAGGACCGACTTTGGGGACCCTTGATTTAAGGGAGGTCTGAGCAGTGTGCTCAAGCACACCTGTGCCAAATCAGCCCCTCAGCAAGAGCTTGAGGGGAGCTGGCTGTCAGTCAATCAATGTTAGTGTGTCAACAAGTGGTACCTCTAGTCATCTGAGTATTCCTAATGGTTTCTCTCAATGTTTTTCTTAGCTTATGCTAACCCTGTAACTCTGAAGGTTATCTCCCGAGTTCCCTCCTCAATCCATTCCTTTGTGACATTGGCTGAGTTAAATGTTCACACTTGTGCAATAACTTCTTGGATTACCTCCTTTATGACCATCAACCTCAAGGCTTCTCGCTTGCTCAAGTCTACCAACCTAATCTGTACATCCTATGTCACACTACATGGACCAATACCCTGGATTTTACTAATTCCTTCCTGGTTTATAGTAAGATCTTCAAAATATCTCATTCTGAAGTATTCATTATTACCATCTCACTTCCTTTCCATCACAGTGATTCCACACAACCACCACCCCTCATGGACCAAGACATCTTTACCATTTCCTGTTTTACAATAGATCTTATATACCCTTATCAACATCACCTGAGAATTTTCTCACAAACCATGATACTACATCTGATATCTCCAACGACATAAAGGTTCTCACGCCCTAAACATTATTCATACATTGTTGCATTGTGACATGCCAGCTAAATTAATTCCATGTCTATTGACATGATTTGAAGAGCATTATGAAAAAAAAATTGCTGAGTGACTTGCTTAAGCTTGTCGTCTGTGCCATCATTGTTTTGCATTCTTTAAATTATGCCTGATTTCACATGATTTATGTTCTCTTCTTACAAAACTTTAACTGCGGGATGTTAAAGTTACATCCACCAGAGAAAGACTAGCGATAGGTGTTGCCAACTCTTATCAAAACAAGCAAACCCCCCGTTAATAAGTAAAAATATAAACATTTATTGTAAAAAAACAGAAAAATAAACAATACTACTGAAAGTAAATAGCCAAATGTCCAGAATATTTATCCACAAGTCAAGGGAGATCAATGATGATGAAAATTGTTTGATGGATACAATACTTCAAGAAATAAAAGCACCTTAGGACATTTTGCATGTTCTTGTTTGGTTTCCGCTATTTTCCACAAAAACTCTAAATAAGATTTCATTCTCAGGTTTTTAATAAAGCTATTTTTACATGATCAACATTTTTTGTCACTGGCAGAAAGTCTCTTAACTTCCTCCTGGTTCTGTGTCACACCCTGTTTGCTGTCAAAGCACAGATCCAGCAGTTCCACACCTCAGATGGCCTGTTGCACAGATATGTGACGCTTACCTTTTATCTTAATGACAGTAATGGTGTTTAGTTGGGCACCCTTACAGGCATGTTCGCTCATGGAAGTTTTCATGTTTATTGTGCTATCCATTTTAATGTTCACAGTTTGTTGTAGCACAATGCGAAGCTCGAGGTCATTTGTGGCAAATATTACCTTGATATTAACAAAGACACGGGGGATGGATCATCAGGGAAACGATGGATAGGGAGACCCTGACTAAAACAACCTGGACATCAGACAAATTCTGGGTTGTGATTTGTGTCTGCGTATTTCCAGGTCCAAATAAGTAACATCATGTTCAAAAACATGCATAAAAACTGCAGCATTAAATTTGAGGGACTTTAGAAAAAACAAACCCAAAGTCGCTTATAATAAGAGGACTTGGCAACACTGCTAGTGATGTAGAATGACTAAAAATTTTACTTCATACAATATTTTTTAATGATAGGTAATAATTGGCTTTACATGGCATTTGATCCCTGCATTTATCCCACCTGAGGTTGTCCAAACACTACAATTTACCAAATACTGACAAGCAGAAACACACACTCACACCAAGAGCAGCAGGCTACTATAGTTTACGCCATCAGGGGAGCAATTGGGGGATTCGTTGACTTGCTCGAGGGCAGCTCAGCAAGAACTGAGAATGGAGCAGGACAGCACTCATTGCTCACTGCTCTGGTTCACAATTTCCTCTGTCAGTTATGGAAGTAAACCAGCGACCTTCATGTCCCAGACTGCCTTTCTAGCCTCTACGCCACAGATGTTCCTGTGCTGGTGTAACAGTGGCTGTTGCAGTTATGGTAATACATAGGTTTTTGTTGTATTACACCGTTTTTGTCTTCTATTATTACAGGAAAATGATTTGATTTAATACAATGGCACTTTAGAAATGCATAGAATTACTGTGAGCTTGTAAAAATAGACACTTTTTGTCTGCATGACAAAAAGTCACGCAGACAAAAAGTTTAACACTTATTTGTGCACAGGAAGTAAATTGTGTTGGTTTAATTCTGAAGTCACTTTAAAAATATGTTTCTTTTTCCTAAATAAAAAAAAATTGTTCTGACTGTCTTAATTTTAAGCTTAAACTCTACCTACCTGAGCTACCAAATCAGTTGCAAAAAGCTTTTGTGTACAAAACAGTTTATTTAAGTTTACACAGGGTAAACTTAAAATAAAGCACTGTTGTAAAACCACTGTTGAATAAAAAAAAAAATACTAACTAAAAAACAAACTAACTGGTTAGCCAGTAAGAACTAACTATTCTTCTCAATAAGCTGATTATAGGTCCATGAGAATACCAAATTTGCTCTTTCTTCATAACATGTGAGAGCGTTTGTCAAGAGTAACAAGTCATGCATGTTTTTAAACTTTTTTTTAAAATTAAATCTTTATTTTTTTCCAGGATAAAAAAGCAGTTTTATTAGATATTTGAGATTTTAAACCTCTCTCTCAAGGGAGTCCTCACCAAGAGGCAGGACTCTTGGCTGGGCTGAAGTCAAGCAGTAAAAGCATGGTAACATGGCTGCAGGATGTTCATTTGCACACACACTCTTCAGTCCACAAGACACACCATACCTGGCTCCTGTGAAACATCTCCTGCCGCAGTATATGTCATGGGGTTTTCAGCAATCATGTAGACAAAAAGTTTAACACTAATTTGTGCACATATGTTCTTCAGCTCAATGATTCTTTCATGTTTGTCTTATGGAGCTACTGTCTGGTCACAGGTTTTACAATTAGGCCTTGAACGTTTTATATCAAAAGCCAATCAGATTTTATAACTGTAAAATTTTACCTAACTTCAGTATTGTAGAAGTGTCCAATTTTATAAATGAGAATTTTTAAAAATGGATCTTTGAATGCCTAGATGGACTTGCAACTAAACCATTAATCGATTGTATACAGAAACTGCAGGGCTTATACAGATCTACAAGAGCAGCATTTGCGATTATAAGGATCTTTTTTCATAGAACTAATTTTGCTCAAAGTACTTTCTATGTGAAAGGATCCACAATTTGGAACTCACTCCCTGTCAGTTTAAAGTCTGTGACCAGATTCAGTTATGTTTAAAAAGAAAAACCAAACTGTCAAAAACAGCATTGTATTCAAGCTCAGTGTATGTGATTGTGTATTACTCTGCTTATGTTGTTAATATGACTTTTGTTTTACTTTTTTATTACCATTCCCCTTCCTAGTAGTATCTTAGTACTGTTTATATTGATTTTTATGTTATATGTTGTGATGTAACAGGTCTCTCTTGTAAATGAGCCAATGAGTCTCAAGATATTTTCCTGCATTAAGGATTATAAAAGCCCACCGAGGGACAATTGCTGCATATCAGCTTACACTATAAGCACCATGATGCAGGCAAGAGACTTCTGCTTTATGTGTTTGTTATTGTGTGTCTGTCTTTATCAAATAAACTTAAGTAAAATACCCATGTTGAATACACTTAAGGTGAAACTGATGCCTCTCATAATTCTCCAGCTGGTCAATTAGGAAGGCTGCCACATTTAAAGGATTGGACTGACTTTTTTTTGGTGCCGTCCCATTCTGTTTAAGATCCATCAGAATGTGCATAATAACAACGGGTCCATCCACAATGTGCAGCAGCATCAGTATATCTCCATGTTTTACACCAAGCATGAAGGAAATGCTGAAACTTGATTGACGTTTATTTGTACAAGCTTGGCAGGTGTAAAATAAACTTCAGCTAAATTCAAACTAAGGCAAATTACAGATTGTTGGCTAATAAAACAACCTGCATAAAATACTATTTAGCTGAATGTTATTTTAAACACCTATGGTTGTTCTATTTCCTTATAGGGTACAATGCATTATTTGTTGAAAATATGAAAATGTTCAGCTCAAATGTAATTTTGCATGCATTTTTTTTTCTGTTAAGCTCACTATACGCTCAGTATGATTTTCATCTGTTTTCCTTTGAATTTCACTGTGGTCAAGGGGTGTGTGTTGCCGGATACGTTGATATTTGACCATCATAAATGATGCACAATCCTGATTTCAAACCAAGGAGCACTTACTTGTTTGTTTTTGTTTGTTTTGTTTCTCAGTTTAAAATCTCTCATTACATCTGGCGTACAGCACACAACAGTATTTCTAAATGAGTTAAAGATCAAAATGCATAATGGATGAGTTTGCGCAACTAATCTTTTTATTGTTGCTGCTCGGTATTTGCACACTGAGACCTTCAGGCCATAGCTTGGACCTAATATCTCCAGACCTGGGGATATTCTGCCAGACCTCTGGCCAAAAAAGAGATGCCTGATTATCAGAGAGGTTTTGGAATGAATTGAGAACTGCAGAGCCAGTGGGGCCAATAGAAGAGATAAGCTGGGGTATTAAGGGTTAGCTGAGCGGCCCAAGACATCCTAGAGGGATCATAAACTCAGAATGTTTATGTGTGATCAAGAAGGCATATGTCTGTGTGTATGCTTCTGTGTTGACTTATTTTTGAATCCAATGTGACCATTTTCAGGTTTAGTTGCAGTCTTGTGTGACCTGAGGCATACGAACTACTTGAAGCAAGGTGGACTGAAAGAAGTGAAGAAAGGGGGGCACATGGTGTGGCTTGCCATAAAAAGCCAGATTTTTGGCACTTGAGTTACTTTTTCACACTGCACCATGTCAGTTTTGTTGTCATGGGATTTAATATATCAGTGTTTAGCATCATTACCTCTCATATATTCAACAACCTACAAAAGACATGACTTATGCCTACACAAACAGGATCCCACACTTACTTAAAAAAGTCTTATACAATGTAGACCAGCCTTTTGGACTGACTTAACATGCATCACTGTATCCCAAAATTAGTAATTGTCTGAAAACTTGAAAATAGAAATTCTTAACATTTAAAGGAATACACAAGAAATTCAGTTCACAAGCCATCACATTACCTGTTAGAACACATTTTTTTTCTCTGTCGTTCTTTGGTAACATGTTATAGATTCTGCAAAGACTGTCTCAATCAGCTTGTATTTTGTGACTTCATTTCCAGAAGTTATTGATGTGAAGGATGTGAGCACAGCCTAGTGAAACCTATTGCATTAAAGTGTGCATCCCACCATCTTTTCTGACACTCAACATGATCAGAGGAATGGGGTAATTCAGTTTGACTGAGATTGCTTAGTGTATAATGACATCAAAGACATGAGCTTACTCCCATGCTTGTTCATCTCCCTCAAGAGATGGTTTGTAATCATATTTTCAAACATTTTGCCATCAAAATCACAGCTCTTTAGTAAGTAAAGAAACACAGCAGGGAGACACGAAAGCTGGATTCAAATTCTTTGGCCAAAACAGCCTTAGACAGCTAATTCAAAACTATTTCAGGAAACAGAACCATCTTTATGTTGTAAAATAAAAAAAATAAAAAACTGTTGAGCTAGTTATTGTGGATGATTGGGGGTAAATATTTCTTTTACTCATTATAGTTACCGAAGACATGATTGTTGTGCTTGTTTATTCATCTAAGACCTAAACAGTTTCCTTCTCCCACTTCATCCGTCCCCTTCAATCCCCAAACCCAGATTTTTGGTGTGCCAAAAAATCGATTCACATAAAAATCCAAATTCTCTTTTAATACCATTTAGAAATGATTTAAAATGTCCCAAAATCGATCTTAAAAAAATAAACAAATCTTCTGTATGCCAGCTTGTATGAGACATCAGAACGTGTAACTTTCCAATCAAAAAGCACCAAACAAGGAGGGAACTACAAAAATGAGAAATTCAATGAGAAATTCTGTCTTTGCTGAAGGCAAACATATGGGCTCATTATGTACTTTACCAAATACTCAGGAAGACCAAACTTAACATGAGCTCCACAGTATGTAAGGTTCACAAAATTAAGATATAGTTCCTCGAAAACACTGCAAATGCAGAGTCAATACACATCAGTACAAAACTGTGATCTGTTGTGTGTTTGCTCCGAAGTTTGTAATCGTGTTTTATGCACAAATGTGCCACCAGTACAGCAATTTTGATATTTCACTTCAACCAGTCTGCTTCCGCTATCTTGTTTTTGTATCTGCATGCAACATGAATGCCGGATGTTTATCCGACATGGTGAGGAATTCTGTAAATATTTTAGGATTCTTCTGTAAGTATCTACAAACATTGTTAAATGGCTAAAAACCTCAAGATGGAAATTGCAACACTGTTGTCATGGGGGAGGCTGTCTTCAGAAACATTTTTAGCAAATAAGGGGATGCAGAGAAGGAGTAGTTACAAGAGTAGATTAATTTTTAAAATGTAATAAATGTGACATATTAGTGTCTCCATTTGTCCAAAGCACACTGACCTGGCCAGAGCCCTGTAGTGCATAAAGGTCTTCGGAGAGGTTGGGCTCCGGTCATCTTTTCATCAAATACTTGCAACAAAGACCGCCAAAAGGAAGATATTGGATAAACTCATCAGGAAGAGGAGATCTTTTCCTGGGATATCCCTGTGACTCAGAGCATGTGGCGGGAGAAAAAAGGATGTTTGCCAAGCTATCATCTCTCCTGGCAAATGTCTGTCACCCCATGCATGACACAGTGATTAGACAGGAACGCTGCTCCTGCGGCAGACTGCTATACCCTATATGCAGGAAGGAGTGTTTTAATAAATTCTTTTACCCAGGAGCTGTCAGACACCAAATTCAACACAGCTCCCATTAAAATGCCTAAATAACTAAGGAAACATGAACAGAACAGTGCAGTATGTTGTACCAGTGATGATACACAATTTCTGTTCTTACAATTTCTGTTCTTATTTCAATAATTATTATTGTATTCTTTTTCACAATGAACAGTCTGTTGAAGAGTGATATTAATGTTTAAATTTAATATTTTATACACTTGAAATACTACTTGTTTTTATTATTTTGTTCCTGGACTATTAACACATTATTGCTCCTTAGATAGCATCCACCTTGTTTGGTAGGTAAAGGTTGCTTTGAAAGTCACTGACAACTAAAGACTGGATGAAAAATTATTTTAAGTTTTGTAATGTGCTACTGTAAGGATGTGACAGATAGACCTGGTATTTGCATATAGGTCAGCATGGACAGTTCAGGCACATAAATGACCATCAAGAGTTAATTTATCAAAAGCATCATTTATTTGTAACATGTATTTGCAAATTAGTCACCATAAGCAGACAATAAAAGGGGAATAATGAGAAACCTTGCATGTTTGTTCTGCCGTGGTATTTATCTTGTAAGTTAAACATGTCATGCCAACAACTATCCATCTGTTATAAGCATGTTACTTTGTTGAGGATGTATGTATATGTATAAGACCAAGATAAAAAGGTGCTTTAAAGTGGACATTGAAAATCATCAGTTCAATTTACTAAAGCAAAATAAGAGATAATATTGTTTAGGAACAACAGAGAAATAGTTTATGCTACAGCTCTGATCCATCACTATGCTTCCTTATGGAAGCAGAAAATGGCCCAAGACCATTGATTTCCACTGCTTTATCCATTTAGATAAGCTATGCCCTCTAGAGGGCGCTCTCCTGTGGTGTCATTTTTGTACCCTTACATGTGTATAATATATGTGCTTGAGGATGCAAGCAGCTACAAGAGACAGAGGAAAACACAGAATCATTTATCCATCACATAACCCAGATACATTATTACACCTTTATGCACATTTTTTCTCAATGTTTCTTTTTTTTTTTTTTTTACTAAAGAAGGTAGCAAATATCATTGCAATAAGTCAAACAAACACACACATTCCACTAAAAACATATATGGTAGCATCTGAGATAAGACGATGTTTCGAGTCTTAAAATGCTACTGATAAAATCTTAACCATAACGCCATAGGTTTAAATAACCATATTGCAACTAATGCATTACAAACATTATCACAAACATTATCTGATAGAACTATTTTTATTTTTTTTGGTTTATATTATTATAAAACAATCCTGGTAGTTTCCCTGTATTGACAAGCGAGCTACTTTTTCCTCATTCCAGAGAGAAAAAAACCCCCCAAAAAAAACACTGTGTGCTGAACTAGATACACAGGATAAAATCAGATCACAATGGCCTTGATGTCTAACTCAGGGATTTAGTGAAGAGAACCAAGGGACAGGATAAGAGAGGCCACTGACAGCTTGTACCCTTGATGGCCAAATCCCAACCCCTGTTGTCCTTCCAAGTTAGGGAGCATTTCCAGCTGACAGACACTGTGCTGTGTATTTGCCGTGTCTGGCACACAGATTGTTGTATCCTTGTAATCCTTCAGCTATTTATACAAATCTTATTTTTTTATGGCTAAACTCTCAAAAAATAGATTTGGGGTAATACTCTTTTGTTTTTTCTTTGTTGAACTGCTTTGAGTCATTTTCATTTCTTCTTAGGGACATGCTCTGTCTTTTTGTATTAAGCTGTGCCTAGTATTGCAGAAATTTGGATCCTTATTTTAAATTTCGAATGTCTTTATTTTTAACTGACTTAGTAGGGTTAGGGTTATTAGTGCAGCCCACTGTTGCATACATATTACTCTTAATAAGTACATATATATTTTATTAATGTTTCACTCCACTTTCATCCATTATTGCGTTCTCCACTTGACAAATCTACTTCAACCTGCAAATCCACTTTGAGCCTCTTGACTTCAACCAGTCAAGAGGCTCACGAGCCCGATGTTCTTAAATAAATAAAATCCAAATCATCACTGATAATTCAAACAAACAATGATGGTTTGTCAAACTTCCTTCCTAGCTTAACTTGTATCCCAGTGTATGTTCCTAATTTTATGTAGACATGATAAGAAATGAATAACCTCGTACCTATACTTTTCCTATGACTGAACCTCATTTTGCGCAGTGGAATATTTCTGGACACTCATGTCTGTAATGCATACTTTACAGATATAACCAGAAAGAGTAAATATACCTCTCACTTAAAATGAACACATGTCATCTATCACACCTGCAGTTGTAGCTAGACAATGGCAGCTGAGAAAGTGAAGAAAGTCACTCAGTCCATGCTGGTCCAGACTCTCTGTAGGAAGCAAAGTCTAGAACAAGGGTCTGACTTTAACCAGGATAGTTTACTACAAGTAAAATGTTGAAAATGCTAAATACGTTGGCAAAACTTTTTTATTTTTTATTTTTTGGGGACAAAAATCAATGTTTTAAAATTTGTTACAGATTTGAAAATGATTTAAATGTAGTTTTTGACATTTCTCAACCTGGAATTAAAGTTGAATGTTGACAATGATGTAGATCAACTCTGCAAACCCCCTTCGCCCAAGATATTTTTTTCCTATTTCCTTACAATCCAAGGATACCATTTTAATTACAATAACAACTATTCTCTATGGCTTCCATCACAACATTGACATAAAACTTTATTGACTGTCATTAAAAGCTTTTTCTTTTTTCATTCTGATGCCTTATTTGGGTCATTATGGAGTGGTCCAAAAGGCCTTGTTAAACCATAAAATATTCTTGTGTGGGTGTGATGGGGGTCTTCTCATGTAGCTTAGCAGTTTCGAAATCTGTGCTTCAGGATTTGGGAGAGCTGTACTGTGTTCACATTCAGCTGAAGCACTGGCCAAAATCTCCACATTCTCTACAGTGGGGATTTACGGTCCATCTGTGACCACACAATGCTATAAGTGTCTCATGAGCCATAGCTGTTTGGACTCGAGGTTCCATTGATGTTTTTTGTTTTAATCATTTATTTTTTGTTTATTTGCTCACATACTGACATTTTAGTTTATTCTTTGTATTAATTTATTTATTCTAATAGTTTGTTGTTTCAATATATTTTTTTTAGATAACTGTCCTTTTTGTTTACTGTTTATATTTGTTTCAGATTCTCCCCTTCCATAGTCTCTGTCTCTTCTGCTTTGTTTAGTTCCTTCCTTTCTTCTGCCAGCCAGCCTGTTTTTCAGCACAGCTGCTCTCAGTCAGCTCATTTTCCTGTGTCTTCACTGCAACTCAGCTGCTTTCCATTCTCATCTGATTAGTTACTCTGGTTCTTCGCCACTCGCTCCTGGGACTGTGTTTAAGCTTTGTATACTATTGGAAAATGTAAACAATTTAAACACTGTACTTCAGGAATCATGCATCCCTTTGGAAAAGAGGTGCATGATTGGAAAATTCAAAAATTAAATTATTCCCATTTAATTTCCTAGTGTGAAATTATATATATATATATATATATATATATATATATATATATTTAATAATAGAAAGGGGTTAACTGTGAGATTGGGTACACAGAGAGGGTCATTGAGGCTGATCATCTCTATGTCCAGGAGTTGTACAGGTCAAGGCTGAGGAAGAGGGCATTTAACATCTCTGCAGACCTCACACATGCTGGACACAAACTGTTTAGACTTTAACTTTTAGGTCGGTGCAACGGAGTGCTTTTTTCAAAATCCAGTCACTTCCCAAAGTCCTGTTTCTGATGAACACCGGAGTAGTCAGCTATTCTTCTGTGAAACAAAATAAGCTTATTGCAATTAAAGTAATACTAAAATTTTAATTTATGTCAGGAACTTTATCAGCAAATGAGACAAATTTAAAAAATATATATATTATACACAGATTAAAGTTTTTAAAGGGCTTTATTTCTATTAATTATGAGGGTTGTTTTATTTACAGATAAAGGAAACATGACATTTAAAATTAGAATATTTTTGGGACATGGGTCCCAAAAATTTATATTTTATTATACAGAAATGTGGGTTTAATAGAAAGTATGTTTCACATCTGATTAAGGGTTATTTTCATTATACTTTCAATTTGACAAACGAGCCTCATCTGAACATATATTCTAATTTGTTGAATATGACTGTATATGCTAAATATATATTTTTTTTATTTACCCTAAATTTATACATTTATATCTGTCCACAGTGAACAGTAGTAAAATTTCTTGTTAGTGTGCACAATTTTGACCTATAAATCTGATTCTCATCATATTCATTGATTACCGAATTAATAGTTCAACCTCTACACAAGCGATCACATACCTGGTGCATTATGCATCAGACTTCATTTTTCCCTTGTAATGCAACAATAAACTTGAATAAAGAGGTGCAACTTGATTAAATAAATAACGTGTTCTAATTTTCTTCGGAGTCACATTGTAATATTCTGTGGTGCACTTGTAATTGGATTTGTGCTGGTGCTCTCTCTTCCATGTTTTCCCTTTTCTGCTCAGAGCCATGTTCACCTTCTAGATAATAGACTAATAGGTGAATTCCTCTAGAATGCTAGCCTGACAAACAAGTGTTGCATACCCTCTGGGCTGAAAGGTGAAAATGAATAAGTAACTAGAAGGAGACCGGGATCAAATTTGAATGTCTGACTTAACCATTTGTCATTAAAGTCCATTACAAGTTCATAAAACACTGCAGAAAGTATTGTGTCATGACCTCTAAATTTATGCAGAGATAATTAACATGATAAAACATGTTTCGCAATGTAATCTCAATGTTGTACATTACACCCACTTGCTTTTCTTTTGCTCTAATCATTTTCTTAAATGTTCCTTGAAACATAACTAATCAAATTTTGTAAATCATGTCACTTAATAGCTCCACTAATCCTCCCTCCCTTTTAAAGCTCAACACTGCCTTTACACTGTGAGCTCGCCTGGCTCCTTCCACCCTTTTTTCCTAAACCACTTGTTCGCTTCAGGTCTCTATAGTTCATACAGCTAATGTGACATTTATCTGTAATTAAACCCTTACATATTTTAATAGAAAATGATATCCCTTAAGGTCTTCCTGCCATTTGCATGGGCAGGTCTGATGCTAATCATATCCTTGAAAAACATTCTCGATGACACAGGCTGTCATCCCAAATTACCAGGCGCAAAATCTCTATCAGGGGACTGACCTTCCGGAGCCCTGCTGTAACCTGGGCGGCATATGTGAAGGGAGTGTTCTGCATACAAGTGTTTTTTTTTTTGTTTGTTTGTTTTAATTTTAGAATGCTTGTATTTGATATACAGGTGCATCTCAATAAGTTAGAATCACTAAATGTTTTTTTCAGTAGTTCAGCTTAAAGTGAAGGGTTATGATTACGAGTCAGCAAATAAAAACGCAAAAATCAATTTCTATTAACGCAATCCTTCACAACAATAATAAATAAGATTAAATTAAGACTGCCATCCTACTGAGAAGTACAGTATGTACAGCACATGTTTAAGGATGACCTTAATGGGGATAACTTCTAATAAAGTTTTTAATATGGCAAAAAATTTAATATAATTATATATAATTTGAAAATATAATTTTTACTGGCCAGTTGCACAAACATGCACACCAACATATAATGTGGTTGTTCCATTTTCTTTATTTTTCCTGAAAATTAAAACTTCTGTAGCTAACTGCATCACATTTTATATAAATAAAGTTCATGCTGGATTATTAAAACTATTCCTGAACTAGTAACTTTTTTTTTTTTTTTTTTACAGAGATCTCTTTGTACATATGTATGCCTCCATTTATTTTATTTATGTATTTTATATCTTCAACAAAGTGCTATATATCCATCTTGTTTTCAATCTCTCTTCTTCCTCATCAGGGGAACTCTTTGCTCAGGAACGAGATTAGATGAGTAGGTTGTTGAGTGTGGCAGATTGGGAGTAAAATGTGAGACAAAGCAATTGCATTTCATATTGAATTGGGATTAAGGGACAACACGGACTCCCCTGCACACCTCTCATCCTTTGGACTTCCTGCAGTGACTGCTGAAAGCCAGAAGACAGCAGAAAGGCCGTATCAGTTATATCGATAACCTTACAAGTTACAGAGCCTGTCAGTCTTTTACATATTTTGTATATTTGGTTGTTTCATGTGGACAAATACATTTCTTTATCAGTGAAATTAAGATATAGGGGAAAAAAAGCTACCAGTGCAATAAAACGCCAAGCAGGTTTTCAAAATTTTATGTCACTTGACTGCTTTAAAAATCAGTTTTACTCTGCCAAAAATGCATAAACTTCTCTAAACCTCCATAGAGACAGAAAACGACATGAACTTTGTTGCCCACTCAGATTGTAATTTTCTCTTTAATACAGTTTTGCCACATATTTCATCTTCTCCACTTTAGAAAACTTGATACCTTTGGATCTAAAAGTGGAAAACAAAGTGGGGTTTTACAAATAACTTGAAGTTAACACGTACATAAAAGATCCCAGTGTGTACTTATTTCATTTTAAAACAATTATTGGCTATTTAAATCAAAGCATAAATAATGTTTTTTCACGTGAATTGATTTTCATGGTTTCTCATTGGTCTTGATCAATATAGAGAACCTCATAGTGCTCCCCAATGTGTTCTCTTTGCAAGCATCTGTTAAATCTGTGTAGTTGTAAGGTTTGTTTCACATCATTTAGCAGCATAGTCCTCACTCATCTAGAGAAAGGACAACACATGGTTTGGAAGACATTGCCTCAAGTAATTTTCATGCAGATGTTAATTTTGTCATTGGGCACCAAAGCTAAAGCCATTTCAATGCCACCAAAACACAGTCAGTTCTTCATATTCAGGGTCACCACATGTGTGGTGACATGACCCTCTTAGTAAAACTTCACACTGTTCACTCTTACCCTTTCTATACAAAATGTTCCCACGGTTTTAGTTTTTCAGGGGGGAAAAAAAAGTAGGACAGAATGTCCGACCTCTACTGCACTGCAGGAACTCCAGTTGGGTTTCCTGCAGCACATTGTATTTGTGTTTCCACTTTTTGGATCACAAATGTCACAGGCCATGAGAAACGGACAAAGAAAGAAATATGAAAACCTTTGTCAATTTGTCGTGACATCACAACTTACATATTCTCTCCAGTTTACATAGCATGCACATGATTGATCCACAGCAACTTGTTAAGCCAGATAAGTGCTCTGGAGTCAGATGTACTGAGAAAGCCCATTTTATCATAATTCTTATATGACTTGGATAGGTATTGCTGACAAAAAAAATAATGATTATCACATTCTTATAAATATATCATTAATTAAATCCTCTAAACAAGTGTTTGATTAGATTTCCAATAATGACAAAAACTATTTGCTTGAATTTGTCATTTATGTTTTTCAACCTCATGTTTGTTGTTACAACCCAATATCTTTACCTTGGTTGAGACCTAATAGTAGTACCTCAGAATAAGGAAGAGAAAAAGGTTGAGATTAACTGAGTTTTGATCTCTACTTTAAATCATTGACACAAAACAATCAGTATGTTCAAATACAAACAGAGAGTCACCAGCTGTCCAGCACTGAGCCTCACTCATGGTAATTATTTTGTATTTTTCATTGAGATTAGTTCGCCTGGTCCTTGATACCTGGCTATGGCCAGTTCAAGAAACTACGATACTCACATTTCTTTTGAAGATTCTGGAAATGCTACCAAACTACGCAACAACATACAATTTGGAAATAATATCATAAACACAGAAATAACATTCTCTTCTGTGCTGATGTGTTATGCTGTGTCATACAAAGCAAAGTGCAAACTTAAAAGAAAAAAAAAATGCAAGAAACAATAGTTGTTGACTATAACTTATTCTACTAATTAGAAACTGTGCACATTGTATGCTTATGTATGCTTAATTTCCTTTTTATAGTTATTTTTTTTGAACTGGTCAGGGACAGTCAAAGGCCTGAGGTGGTCTAGGAGCAATGTAATGCTTTGATAGGTTAAATCAGCTCACTAAACTAGAAAGAATTGGTTCAACTTAATGTTTAGACACTTTGGCATGCATAGTGGCCTGAGATCAGACCACCAACTGTGAGTAATGAAAATCTGCTCGGCTGCCTAAGCCACGGCTGCTTGGAAACACTTTTCCACCACTCCTGACTCTGATCCTCCCTCTCCTCTCAGAGGTCTTGTTGACCTTATTATAAACATTTTGACCTTTTCACTTGCTGGCCTGTCCGGTTATGGACAAGGGCACATTACAGGTAAGTGATCAGTTGAACAGAATGGCTGACAAGGCCTCAGATGGACAGGACAGTGGGTGGTAGAGTGCAGTGTGTGGGGTTTGGAGCTTAAAAGGCTTTTGAATGTCAAAGATGAGGGCATCAACAAGGAAAAAAAGTTGGAAACAGAGATGAGTCAAGGCACCCCTGCATGCTGTTCTGTGTCCAGATGACCCTTCTCACTTCTTCGCAGCAGAAGGGTGGGCCTGCCAGCAACTCAGTCCATCATGCTGACTCCAGCAGCAGAGCAACATCTGTTCATTAGCCTAGACAGATGAAAGAGAGCCCCGAGAAGATGAGGAAAAACAGATGAGTACAAACCCAACATCATATAATCCCCGTACATTTGTGTGGACCTCACATTAAGGAGGCTGACTGGCTGTGCTTCCATCCTCATGTACATTTGAGCCGCACTGCAGACGGCGAAGATCTGTAGTGAGAAAGGGAATTGTGAGTGGTAATGGAGGCGTTTGCCTCATCCGTCACGCTTCTTTCAGCTCTATTGTGCTTTGTTGAAGGTCTTTCTCTCCATTACATTGTTTTTTTTTCTTTGCCTCAATCTCTGAAATGTCACAGAACTATGAGTGCAATGCATTCACATGGATGAGAACCAATAAATAAAGTAGAATACATTAACCTCCCCCACTCCTCTTCCAACAAACTTGTCCTTACAACATGCACCCAGGTGTTTGCATTTGACAAAAAGCAGCAAAAGCAAGCCTCCACTGAACCAGATGTGCTTCAGTGAATATATTGTAATTATTTGAATTTCGAAACAAAGCACAGCATAAAAATGGCAATTGACAAATACACCAAAACAAAAGAAAAGAAAAAAAACCCAGCTGGATTCAACCACAAATGCTACAGCTGATTGTCTTCTTGTAAGCACATTTGAGATGCTTGTGGAGTAGACACATATCAAGATACAGTCATTAAAAGTAGCATCAAGTGGAAGAATTTTATATTTTATCACCCTAGGAAGCAGGTCACGCTGCCCCCGTCTTCTTTGCGGCTATGAAGATGGATTAGTCAGCAGGCACAGGACTGAGACAGCAAAGAAAATTAAGTCATCACTGTAACTATGTGAAGTTCCGACACAACACTGAGTCCACTCCTGTCCTCTCCTTATCTCTCCCTTCCCAGCAATGCTGGTGGGTGTATGCCTTGTTTGCCAGACAAGCTATTTCTGCAGAAGACAGGTGTAGCAACATATTTTGTGTTCTGCATGCATGCTTGGCATTTGTTAGAGATTGATAAGAATTTATCTCAAAAGGAGCAAAATGAAGTCATGAGCTGAATCAAACACAATAATGTTTTTGTTTAAGAATTTAATATTGAATTCTGTTACATTTAGCCATACTAATAATAATAATATATTAGGCAGTGCAGCTGTAACCACTTTTAGATAGTACATGAATATCTATTAATTAGATACAGTGCAATCAATTTTTTAGGTCTGTGTCTGTGTGCAATATGCATTTATTTTTTAATTGAGAATCAAACATTTAAAAAGGATTTCATTTTCAGTTTATTTCACATTAAATTAAAAAAACTCATAGATGCATTTAACATTTCTGATAATATTTAGTATGCACAGTGTGCATACTTTTATTGGGATTTCCATTTGTATTTTTAGCTTTGCAAGTATTTTTTATACAAGTGAATAAAAATGTAGCAATCTATATTCCTGAAAAATAGACTGGTTTGGTTTAGAAAGTCAGTGAGAACTGAAAAAAGCTTAAGCCATTTTCTAATATCTAGAACATTTAGTTAATTTTAATCAATGCAGTGCATGTCTTGTTTTGCTTTTATTTTACTGTTTTATAAATAAAAAATTTATTTTTGGATAAAAATAAGGATTCATCACTGGTTTATTGATGATATTTCACAAGAAGCTAATAATTGAATTAAAAAAATAAGCAATTTCCCCTTGGGGATCAATAAAGTATATTCTATTCTACTTACAAATGAAGAAAGAAAGATAAAAAAATCCAAATGAAGTTTCAAATGGACATTCCTGAATTTGACAGTTAGTCAGTTATTGCTACATCCAAAATACTGACAGAAAGTGTCACAATACCATATCGGCAATGTCAGATTTTACCAAGCAAGATGAATTGCATCACTTTCATTCCCCCTTCAATGCCTGTTCCTGCAATATGTACATTGGGTGCGCAGGTATTATCTCATGGGGAAAGTGTGTTGCCAAGCACACGCATTGCCAAGGACAGCTGAGAGCCTAACTATTTAGATCAAAGCTACTGAGGATACAAAGCCCTGCAGTACATACTGACTGACAAAGTTCCTTCATTGGTGCTAGATCAGGTTGGCATGTTTGTACATTTAATTTTGTCGCTGACAGGTCCAGCTGTCAGCGATGCTATGAGGACAGAACAGTGGGTCAAAGGTGCAAAAGCTTGAGTTGGAGCATGGAATTGCAGATGTGCATTTGATTTAAATGCAAAGAACACATTGTAGTATCTTTCCCTTTTCCCTTAAACTATCAGACATGTAGCACAGAGTGTCATTCTTGAATATATGGGTAACCCCAATAAAGCAAGGAAGTCCACGCTCTGCAGTGGATGCAGGAGCAAACAGAGCTCTCAAAACAGGGGTCCTGAGACACATTCAAGAATATGAATATTTCTTTGGCTTAACTGTCAGTGCACGTTTAAAAGAGAAGGATATATTGTTTGCAGCTTTTTGTGGTCTGCATTCTGTTACCTCTAAATACAATCCAGTGCAACCAGCAGCTTCTAGAACTCATCTAATTAATCCAATTCTCTGGCATTACATTGTTTCTTAATATTGTTACAACCGGCTTGTAGAGAGTGATGGTGAACAGACATCCTTATCACACCCAAAGAACACAACTAAGAGATCAGCAATAAACTTGTCCCAAGATTATGACTGTAAAATAATAAATCCCAAACATCACATATCTCACAGAAAACGGCTTCACATTCCAAATAAATGAAAGTATGGCAAAGCTAACAAGACATGCTGCAGTTAAAGTAGAGCATTAATCAGAGGGGTAGCCAAGAGGACAATGGAAACCATGGAAGAGCCGTGGAGAACCACAACTAAGATGAGCACAAGCAATGTAGAGGACAGGGCAAGCGTACAGCAGCAAACATTTTTCAGATGTGGACTACATTACCCTGAGGCTGTAGTCCAGCTGGACAACAACTCTAAACATGCAGCTACAATGGAATGATCTTAATCAAAGGCTATCATGTTGTTAGAGTGGTCCAGTCCAATCCAAACCTTAATCCAATCAAAAATTTGTAAATTAACATTAGCTGTTCAGCCTCATTGCGCTTCAGTTACTTTGCAAAGAACAATCGACTAAAACACCTTGATACGCAAAGTGGGTAGAGGCAGTGGGGGGCAAACTTCTGCTAATCCACTAATTGTGCAGCTATTTTTAGCTTAATGCTTAGCCACTTTTGTTAACATTGCAAATGTTTCATTCACTTAGCTTCACCTAAATAATTTTTTACAGGTAAACTCTAAAGAACTACTTTTTGACAATCGTGAACCAAAACTTCAACTCAGATGTTGAACTTTATTCAAATGAAAGTTTTTGAAACTGACTTGTAGTTAGCTGTTTATATTTATGCTCATATTCCGAAGAGGTTGAAAACTATGCAGCAATTATGTTACTACTTTTCACATTCTCTTATTTTTCTTAAATAGCCTTTTTTAAAACAAGAACCATACAGGCATCAAAGCTCATTAAAGAACATGTTTAAGGTTTTGAAAGAAAAATCTCTGTGGAGAACACTAAAGTTTATGGTTGCACCATGACAAAATAGTGACTCTTACTGGTTGTTTTTGGTAAGAGCTATCACAATGAGAAGAATTTTCTTTTTTCTTTTTTTTTCTGAACAAATTTGCGGTGAAACAGGAATTCACATGTACTGCCACAGAGCTACAGAAGAGCTGTCAGGTTTGCAACTGTTGCCTTGGGCGGGGGACATCACTTCAAACTGAAAGCTGCAGTTCGGAGCGATGTTGATTTATGTTGCCTCTCTTGCCCTTTGTGACCCTACCTGTCCTCAACATCAGAATCCATTTGTAAGGTTTGTGTCTGATACAAAGCGCTGGGCAGCCAAAGAATGTTTTTCACTGATTCGCGAGTGTACAATTTGCAAGTTTGAGATAACACATTTCATGACATTGTTTTGTAAAATTAATTGCAATTTTATATTACAGTAAAGATTTTCATTATTTTTACTTGTCTTTGATTTACAACTTGAAGCCTTCTTTATGAAATTCTTTAATACTACTGGTTGATACGATTAGTACAAATGACCAGGTTACTGGTGCTAATTTGGGTAAAATAAACTACTGTTTTTGCTGTCTAATTATTCTGTATATGACCAAACAGTAAAAAGTTACTTTTCAACGTAATAGATCACATGTTTCAAACTCAAGGACCCCAGGCCAAATTCTATTTATGTGGCCCTCAAGACTCTGGTGGGCAACATATATAGAACTTTACGATTACAGTTGTGTTTAAATATTATTTTATCAGTCAAATCAAATCAGTTTTTATTTCTATAGTGCCAAATTACATCAGTGTAAAAATATGTCCAATATTAATTAATGCATTTTAAGAAATACTCATTGAATACAGAGAAAACAATACTATTTTAACAGTTTAATAGGTACTTTTATTAATACATTCTTCCACAATTGGCTGTCAGAGGACATTCATAATGTTAATGTCGGCCGACGGTTTGACATCCCTGTCACTGCAATTACTGCAGTAATTAAATTAAGGCTGGTCCAATACTGAGTTGAATCTCTGGATTTTGTAGTTTATCAGATATCTATGTTTTTTTGAACTTGTAAGGGTGAGAATGCTTAAGCTCGTTTTCTAAGAAGTACTTTTGAAACTACCAACTTAGATTAATACAGATTTTCAACTATGGTAAGTTTGTGGGGCTTTCATTTTGATTATGGACTGATTGAACTGCATTTCCCACAATTCATTGCATTGGCGAGTGAGTTCCTATCTATCCACAAATAGGAACTCACTCTGACAATAAAGCCCACAGCTGGACAGATAAGGATTTTGGGCTTTTGGGGTTTGGTTCCAACAGACACATGCTTTGTGGACCACTTTTTCCTCTAACCTGCTGGCCGGGAAAGTGGACTTTTGAAAAACCTCCAAAGGAAAACTTGTATTTATATTTTATTTATATGCTGTTGGATTAACCAGTTTTCTTATTTCTGGCATGGTCAAAATTAAGACATGCAAAAATCCTCTGGAGGCAGACTGCAGAAGCTCTGAAACAGATTCTGCAGCAGTCAACAAAAAGATGCCCCTGCACTTTTTAAACTAACGGTACCTTAAATTCTGTCTGACAACATTACCAAACAACAAACATCTGTGAACTTGAGCTATCATGTCAGAACTTGTACTTGTTTAATTTCCCACTAAGGGAATTCTAATTTATCCAGTACTAAATCCATCTTGTAGATCTGCTCACAGCAGCAGGCAAACAAACTTCAAGTGCTTTATCACCGCCCTCTGAGCTAGGTTATGTGGAGCAGAGTTACCACTTAGTCAGAAATGAAGGACAGAAAACAATATGCAGTTATAATGACTTTTATATGCTGAGAGTGAATAAGGTACAGCTGGATGTTTTGACTTTGTCTCCTTTTGATTGGTGTATGACTTCTGCCCTCATTTTTATTAGTTTACAATTTCTTTCACATCAGCAATGTCGCATATTGACTGTAGTTTAAACAATTGTAAGAACTCTTTAAATTATGACAAATAAGGGAAAAAGTAATATTAGACTCCAATGGAATTCACCCATAGCTATACAAAACAAAAACAAAACAAAAAAAAAAAAAACAATTGTTCTGTAATTAGAACCGCAAAGTACGATCTTGGGGTGTTACAGTATGTTGTGGTAATTAACTTTCATGCTGAGACTTTGTTTCATGTTCTTCTAAATCTGTTCAGTCTTTTGTGAAGCACTGTGGCGCGTGTATGCCCTCCCAGCAGGTGGTCATGTGTCCTGCTTCTGTTATCTCAGTAGTTATTCATGGCAGCAGGTGCTCTCTCTGACATTTGTGGGGTGGGTCTTCAGCCTTTGTCTTCAAAGCCCTGTGGGTGTGCAGTAACCGTGACTTCAATGCACCTGATTCCCTGTACAGCATATGCATTGGTCCATTAGTCTTCCACCTTCCCCTTGGTATCAATGCACCAGTGCAGGACACGTATGCAAATGTTTAACGATTAGGATGCAGAGAGGTTTGGGATATTCCTTTGCATTTTCATATGAAAGAAAGTTTCTGGAACAACAATTTAACATCAGAGAGCTAGATTAATGTAATTTATCCTTTGATGTTTATGCTTAACATTCCTCGGAGGCAAAATGGGCATCGGAAGAAGAAGTGACTGTTAAGCTTATCCTACCACCTAGGATAATAAGATATGATGATCTAAAAAAAAACAGATTCATATATATATATATATACACAGCCTGCTGTGCCTTCTGTCTTAAACCCTTGTTTTTCTCAATTTCACCAGGGGCCAGTTTGAATAGAGTAGACTGAAGATGGGGTTGTTTGAGATGTGCAATGATAATCTGTAAATATCAATCTGCCAGGATGAGCCTTCTAAGTAATAAGGGAGTTTAAGACAAAGGATTCAAAAAAAGTGTAAGATAGTGTGGCCAAGGGTCTTCAAGGTGTACAAAGAAACAGCATCAGCCACAGGTTTCAGCTTCTTCTGATGGCGTTTATTTTAAACATTTGCCTCAGACATCCCTCCTGAGCTTCCAAGAACTCTGTGTTTTTAAAGCCAATTGGCAACACACCTGTTCCTAAGTGGACCAAGCCACAATTAAACAGGTAAAAAATAAAAATAAAAAAAAATAAAAAATCTCTAAACAGAGAAACAACAACAAAACGATTAATCTAATTTACAAACTCATCTACATAATGAAATGGTCTGAAACATAAACCATGTACTGGAAGATAACTCAAAAAAGTTACTTCAAAGAAAAACAAGCAGAGCAATACTCCAAAGAAACCCTCTAATTGGTAGGACCCAGCAAAGTAACTGATGACATCACCCAGCCATTCAAACAGGAAATACTGGGCCGGCCCCTCCCATATTCCTGCCCTGCTGCAGATCTACAAAACAAACAATGGTGAGTAAAAAAGGAAAACAAATACTAGGATGATACTTTGAAACAAAATAAACAAATAATCCAGAAATAGTAGCTTTAACCTAAACATATAAATAGATGGAAACTGCAACATATTGCTAACACAAACAAACTCGGGATAGTAGTGAAGCAAGGTTGCAAATTAATGTTTAAATTTAAGCATTATGACTGGCTACAGAAAATAAATGAATCAGAAACAAAAATAAGGGACAAGTGGTGAACACAAAACTGAACCACTTTGTCACACAAAGAACTGATCAACTTCTGTCACCTTCGAACAGATATCCTATCAATTTGCGCATCAAGACCTGCTGTGTGAACGTAGAGTAGAACAAGAAATGATCGTACAAACTGAACACCATACTGTTGTTATATTGAACGCCTCTCTTTCAATTATCTATTTAATTATACAAACTCTGAAGCATGCATGTCACATCAATTGTGTCTGTTAGTTTTCTATTATTAACAAAATCATTTATGCCGACATGCCTACAGACAGTACATACATGCAAGAGTTACATAAATGTATTCATAACAAACTGTCACAATGCATCCAGAAGAGGAAGAGCCTGAGTGTTATTGCTATTTTGTTGGTGGTCACTTATTGCTAATTTCAGTTGATAAAGAAATATTACTATGACTGCACTGATTGCAGTTTTCTGACCGATCACAGATTACCAATCTTTAAAACCTGACTTGACGATTCTGATTTTGACTGTTACAGATATTTTGGGGGTTTTTTTCATCAGAAATGTTGCTAAATATAGAAATAAAATCACTGAGTAGGCAACAGTGGAGTGGCTGTTGTTATTTTCAAACTGCCAGATATGACCTGGTATGGCTGGTCTGCCTATCGAACCTCTCTCGGGCCACAGCAACAGGGGACAGTGGTTTATTTTTAGATTTTTGCCAAGGTAGATGAGATATAATGGCTGGCCAATTTATTGGTGCAACCCTAAATATTAGAATATTAAAAATATAAAAGCTTTGCATGATGCATTATGAAAGTGGTAATATGTTTTATTAAAAATATGAAGGACATTTGTACAATTGAAAAAAAACAGACGCAACATCCAATGTTATGTTTATATCACGTCATATTTAATGCAAGAAAATATGACGTGAATAAATGCATACTTCCGAGAACAATTACAAATGTTACACTTTTCCATTTTATGATACAGAACCTAAAGCACTTCAGCTGAGATGAACTCACCTATTTCCAATCTGATTCTGAGTGAGAGGAAACTGTCCAAGAGGATAAAAAAGCTAAGACGTGACGCTTTCCTTTCTTTCTAAAACTCACCCTGGTGTCTGTGTTTGAGGTCATTTTTTTCCCCACTGTTCTCCTTTCAAAGGGATGTTAGAGAACAGATCTTACAGAACTGAGACTCAATGTTGTCAGGGTTGTCATTGTTTGCTTTCATGTAGTAAAAGACGCACATGCTGAGTGAAGTCATTTTGACACTGGAGTTATAACTCATATTAGTCAACTTCAGCACTCCAGATACTTTTCATCCTGTATTTTAATGCCTATTTCTTAAGCCGATGTTTCTTTCCAGTTATATAAAAAAAGTAACTTTTTTTCCTGCAGTCATGAAAGTAGACATTCGTACTGTGCTGAACTATACCCTGGGTGTAAGTAATGGACTGCATTTATAGCACCCAAGGACATGTCAACCTGCAGTGGTGGAAGCTGGAATGAAACCAGCAGCTTCCTAACTGTCAGACAATTACTTCTCTCTGAGCCCCAGGGATACACTACAAAATAAGAGACAAACATCTACATTCTGAAAATGAAAAGCTAGAAAATCTTTCTAAAATGTTTTTTTTTTTTTTTTAAAAACAAAATATCTGTGAACAAAGCCTGTCTGTTGGTCATAGCTGAGACTTGAAGCGGATTACATAATCACCCTTACTGTCATTATTTTGGTACATCTGCTCTGTTATTGTGAAGAAAGAACTGTGGAAATATTACAAGGTTTTGATTAACCTGTTTGACTACATTTCAGTCCTCTCTTCATCACCAGCTAAAGCCTCTCACAATGAGATACAAAATGCAAGAGGCTAAATATATCATAAACAAATAAATAAAAATAAACAACTGGGAAAATAAATGCTGGAGTCACAATACTTTGACATTTTGCAACAAATGTTTTGGGATTAATGTTGTATTTTCCTTGATTAAGTCGATGACCAAGTGTTTTCTACTTGCCTGCCAGGCCTATTTTGAACCTATATGAACTAAAATTATGAAAGCTTTTAAAGTTCCTGAAATCGAGGCTTCCTAAGTCCAGTCCTCCAGAGCTGCTGTCGTGCTTGAACACATGTGAATCAAATGGCTAAATTCTGTCATGAGTATTTGGTCTTTCAGCTCTGGAGGGGCCTGGTAACCAGCCATTCATTTCAGGTATGCTGGAGAAAGAGAATGGATGCACTTAAAAGTTGCTGGATAGTAGCTCTTACCTCAAATAATAGTTATTTAATTATAAGATGAAAAAGGAAAAAGAACATATTGTAACTCATCATTTTCCTGACATACTCAATTCGTCTTGTTTTACTTTCTATGTCCCATTTATTTCCCTCGCTGATACAGCATCTTTACATTCTGTTTGTTCACCTTCTTTTCTTCGTACTCAGTTCTTCAATCCATGCCAGCTCCGCTGACATCCTACATTACTCTATCAGCAATAGTCGTTGCTGTTGGACCGATTCCCAGTACCGGACGTCCTCCAAGGGGAGAGTCTATATGTCACAGCAGATTAATGCCTTGCTCACTGACTGATCAACTCCCACTGGCCTGAAACCCAAGTGTACCATGGCATGACCCAGATAGGGAGGTGATGCTATTCCAAGTCATTGCCACTCAGGTGGTCCACAACGAAAACCACTGATCCATCCATTTAATCTTTGTTACACTGTCAGTGTAAAGTGGCAGGATGATTCTGTGTAAGGCTTTGACAGGTCTGTGAGTGGTTGGGTGCCAGGAGTGGAAGGTAATCAAACTAAGTGGCTCTATATGAAGAAAGAAAATGGTATGGTCACCTCTTGTTGGATTTAACTATAAGAGCAATGCAGAAATTATGTCTTAAGTGAATGCATATGAGCAAATTCTTTAAAACAATATATTCAGCTATAAAGGTCTACCCCAAATTTATGGGCATGGCTGCCTCTCAATATGAGCACTCAGTGCCTGCATATTCAAAGCTATTGATACTAATGAATTTTAAGAGGGGAGAAAGGAGAGCCAATGAGCGACACAAAGGCTATCTATGGATGTTTCATAAATCATTAACTTATTACCTATATGACGGTATCCACTTGTCTTTTCCATTCAGTGTCTGGATGGTGTTGTTTTCTGAGATACAGAAAACACATGTACATGCTTAAATTTGTTGCGAAATTACAATCTGGGTGCAATCTGTCTCTTCAAGGCCTTCATTAACCATAAAGGGAAGTGACACGGAAAACATGAAAACTCTCGTATCTAGAAGGTAGTGGTAATAATAAAATAATAGGGGGTCATCTGTAATCGTCTTTTTCCTCGAGATGATGATGTCTTTTCAAACTCAATTACACATTAGAGAGACAATTTCATCCTTTATCTATCACACTTCATCAACTAGGGTTGGCTGCCTACCCTATCCTCCTCATTAGCAATCACTCCATCACTCACTAATAATAGCCTATCATCACTGTCTCAATGACCAAAGTTGCAACAGGGGAGAATGAAATATTAACTTACGATATTAACCCAGGGTCATGCTTTAACATTGTGGGTTTAGTTCCGACTTATTCAAATATATCCATAAATCAAACAGGAGTATTTTGGAAAGACAACCGAGGTCAGAGAAGAATTAATAAAACCAAATATGGAAGTAATAAAGCCACAAAAAAGATAGAGTTAATTTATAACTGAAAACCTCAACAGGTATGAAATCAGCACAAAAAAAACTGATCATTTAAAAATGGTTTAACACGTAAGCAAAAAGCAATGAGGGGAAAAAAGGGTGATATAGGGAAACCTGAGGCAGTCCTTTGGTTGTTGTGGTTCACTATTACCAAATGGATGCTGACTGCCTGCAGTCAGGACCAATACACCATCCATAAAGGTTCATTTAGCTCAAATTTACTTTGCTTCTGGTGTGACGAACAGTCGCTAGTCTTAGCAGCCTAAATCAGTTCACTTTCACATAGCTCTTCAGGCTTGCCTGCCAAAGTCAGAGGTGCATGCAATGAGTGTCACATCCCCACCCCTCGTGTCCCCTCACATTATCTACACAGACGCCATGGCAAATAGCTGGCTTGAGGTTACAGACAAGGGTCCTCTATTTGTATTCATGTCAGCATTTTCTCAATTGAACTGCCACATAAGAAACATCTACTTAGACCTCTTTAATGGCAATTATATCATGATGAGAGCCTTGTCTTGCACATTGAAACACAAACATATACAGTCATTTGTGCAAAATTTTAAAATGAAAGTATTATGTACTTTCCAGGAACATAGGGTCATTTTATAGCACAGCCAAGTAACTATGTTTCCGTCAATTGTTATACAAATGCTGTATCTATCAAATATGACTTAAAAAATATTTGACTTTGTCATTTAATGCCTTGAATCCTGACCTATGTCTCTTTAAAATATGTTGCTCTTTCTTAAACAACGCTTTCGGGATGTCATCACAAAATCGCTCTCCCTTTAACAACGTATTTGCCAGCATTTCACTGAGAAATAGATGTAATGAGCTCAACAGATGCCCACTTCCACCAGCTGTTTGCTAATTGCTACTGCCTAGCCTGAGGAGCTGAGTGGGAGACTCGCAGAGGAGGGAAGCTCTTTGAGGCAGAAGCTTGAAAGCTTGGAAACTGCAGCTCCAAGGCGGAGCTGTGCCTCGAAGGTGGCACTCGGCCCACCCAGGCCTTTTGCACAGCTGAATGGTTGCCACGGGAAACTCCATGACAAAGGCTCATAAGACAGAAGTTCACAGACTTGTTGCATGAAGAGAACAGCACTTCATATTGAGCTGAGTGTTGGCGTAAACATCACTGGGGAGTCGACCACAGCTGCTGCATGCTCACGTCCCGCCTACAATAGCGATGGATAGACCATATAATGGAAAAGCTCACTCCCTGGTGTGGAACCGAACCGCACATTAACTGGTTAGTGCTCGACTTGCCAGTGTAAAAGTGCCAATAAGAGCCAGCATAGTTTCAAAGCTAAGCTTTCCACTGACACATTATGCATGCCCCCTTCAACTCACTCTACAGGTTATTCTCTTCTTGGGCTGCTCCTGCCTCTCCACCGTATTTGAGCTAGTAAACACAGATACTAGCAGGTTAAACTTAACAGGTCCTCTGATTATGTGTAAGAGGTAGGCCTGTCTCAAAAAGCAATACATCAGTTAACCACTTGACGATTTAAAATAAGGATGATAATTTCTGGTTGCTGCTTTTTTGTTTTCGGCGTCTCTCTCTTTTTTCTACCAAAGACACTGGGTGACAAAAAAGTTTACTTCAGAACATTGACTGACTCCTCCTCTTGTCGTTTCCTTGGAGTAATGTGCTCAGGCAGCAACAAATGACAGCTAAAAGCATCAGTTTTTTATCACTCAGGGTGAAACCAACACATGAAATGCCATAGCAAATTTAGTGACAAGAGTTGAACATTGTTCAACTTTCTTGTGTCGCATAGCTAGCCTGCGTTTGCGTGTCCACATGACTGAAATGGTTATAGACAGTCGCTTGACTGGAACAGAGCAAGCGACTGCCACCTCAACGTGCACGTTCCGTATGAAACTGAAATTAATGAAATTAATGGAGATTAAGTGATCCTGTCTCCCATGTATTGAGCACAGAAGGAAGAGTGAACTCTTGCATCAGTTACCAGCCATGCTCATGGTCTCCTACAAAAGTGCGTAGCATGAAAGCTCCATGTGGAGGAGCAAGCCAGGGAAACGCTGGTTTAAAAGCCGGACATGACAGCTGCTGTCTGGGAGGACCGTGGAGATATCATTTATCATGTGTGAACCAGTATATTGCATTTATTGAAAAATAGGCAACTAAACACAGCAATACAAGGCCCGAAGCCCAAACTACATAAAAAGAAGTTCTGTTTTTGGGTTAAAAATTGAGAGTGAATTGGGTTTATGTTAAGAGTTAGGCGTGTAGTGGTTTAGGTTTAGAGCAAAGGTCAGGGTTAGGCTATAGAAATGAATGAAAAATGAATGGAAGTCAATGCAAAGTCCTTGTGAAGACAGAAGTCGTACTGTGTGTATGTGCATGCAAGTATTTTAGTTTTTCCTTCTAACTGGCAACAATTTGTTTCCTAACTATCCTTTCCTCTGCACCTAGGAGCTTCTGACAGGCGTGGTTTCACCCTTGCTAGTGACATCCTCTTCGTGTGTGATGCATACAGTTTTTAATTTGGGTTATTTTCCGGTGTGTGAACATTGGTGTGCTACATGAGTGACCTGGCGGCGGCTGGAATATCAACTCCTCTTCAGTTTGCTTCTCTCTCTATTTTGAAATGGTTATAGTTGTAAAACCAAGTGATTATAACAAAAACTTTTTGTATGGATGGAGCCACGACTCTGGTCTTCTTGAGTGAAACAAACGCGAGTACGGAGAACCGTTTGATTCAAAGATAAATAAATAAATCCTGTGTGGGGGAAGATTATAAGCTCTCATAGTTTGGATGTTACACCGTCGGGAAGATGCACTTAAGTTTGATGTCTCTCTGCTCACTTCCCTCAGACCACCCCAGTCCCACAGAAAACAACTCTGCCTCCTCATTTGAATATAAGAACATAAGAACACCCTGAAATAAGGAGTCAAATATGTAGCCTCAAGACTCAATGCTGGTACAACTCCTATTCAAAATGTAAAAGCTCCCACTAGCTCAGGTTACAATAGAAAATATGACTGGTCACCATAACTACACATATGATACATAACTCTATATTACGATGTCACCGGCTGACTCTGAACCCATCCACGCACTGAACAGATGCTTAGAGCAAATCAGTGCATGGATGTGCCAGAAATTATTATGTTATTATCTTTGGAATTGTTATTTTTAAAATATTGTTTAAATTAATTTATCCATGCCATCTAACTTTTTTTTTCTATCAATCCAAAACTAAATTAGTTTATTTTCTTTTTCTTAAAAACCTATTGTTGGCCTCCATTTTACTTAAACAAAATGATAAAACTGCATCTCTAAGTATTCATAGTGCTGGACTCCATCTTGCTGGCATCACAAAAGTTACTTTAGCTCAAGCATTTTCTTTTAACCTGCTGGATGGCAAAGAGAACTTTTAAAATCTTCAAAGTATAAGCAAAAAAGTTTAGGTTGGGTTGTTTATGTAACTAACAATATTTACTTATGCCTGGAACTGAAATGTGTGATGTTGCAGTCCAGCCTTTCCAGCAATCCACTCCTGTTCAACATCAATGAGCGCTTCACCTTTTGGCCGTTAAACCCAGCAATTTTACCACCTGCTCTTATAGAGAGCCCTCCAGGTGTGCATCCAGCTCGCCTGGTTTGATAGGACCATTCCCTGGACATTGTTTTGAATCTGAGATTGATCACAGATTAAAGACCAAATCTTTTCTTTTTTAAAAAATTTTTTTAGTGACTGGGTAGATTAATTAGTCTTGAAGATTTTTTTTCCACCCCCGTTTTAAGGGTTCATTAGTTTGATTCTTGATTATTCATTTTCTTTGGATTGAATAATTGGTTGTGTAGGTGTATTGACTGAATATTTTAACAGTAAAATTGAGCTATTTTTTTCAGAAATTCTCATACTTTATTGGAGTACTGATGTCCATTAATACTGAATTCATCTCTTTATAAGAAACTGAAGATGTTTGGCTAATTATTCTGGTGGAGCCTCAACTCCTTTTTACTAAAATAAACTTCAGCTCTATTAAAATATCGATGAATAATAAATGATTAAACATAATTATTAATAGTTAAGATAAACATTGATGCAATTCCTGTTGCCTAACAACTCTGTCATTTATGTGATGTTGACATTTGCTTGCTTTGTTCTCAGGTATTACTCTTTACAGAGTGCAAGTTCTAATCTGTGATTTTCACTCCAGGATGTGGCTGGAAACGACCAAAACCACTTCACAAACAGTTAACTTTTTTTCAGAAAAGCCATTAACATTGTCTGCCCTTTTTTATAGTGATGTAAAAAAATGACTCAATTGTGACATTTCAAATGCTTTTGAAGTGGATTTTTCTTCCTAATTTGTTTTCCCTGTCATGTTCCAAAACAACACTACTTGCTCATCCAAATGCAGGTCAAAAGTTTGCAGAGTACTCAGCCTTATTTTTTATCAAAGCAGCTTAAATTTTATAAATGAGACATCGTACCAACCACAAACTCTATCTTTGATTCACACAAGGTCGAACTACTCTTCCTTCCTGTAGATTACTCTTCTTGCGCTTCGGCCCTCAACCCCCCCTCTTACTGTGTAGCTGTTCACGTCTTTCCCTCTGACTCTGCAGTCTTCTCAAACTGCTCTCTTCATTTGCACCCTGGCTCATTTTCTTCAGCCCGGATCATCCCTGGTGACAGCACCTGATTGACATTAATGATGCCACAGAATAGAAAGGTTAATTAAGACCAAATGTTCCCATCCCATTTTTAATACCATCTGCTCAACAAAACTAAGCCATCAGTACTCTAAACTGAGATAAAACAAAAAGAAAAATGAGTGAAAAAGTATGAGTGGAAAAGTATTAGTAATTTGGATCTATGGTAACAAAATATTAATTATACTTTCTAAACATGCTCTATATTTTTTTATACCAGATTTATTTTATGTTTTTTGCATACATTTTATAAGGTTCAACTTCAAGGCTGGTATAAGAAGAACATTAAACATACATAATAAAAAAGCATTAACATGATATTTTATTCCTCTGTATAGTACACTTTATACCGTCATTCCAAAATTTGCTTTCATCAGTACATTTGTCATAACCTTAAGATAGAAAAAATGGAAAACTAATAACAGAAACAAGTATTCCAAAACGCTCTACATCAGCAGTTCTCAATGTCCAGTCCCCACTACAGATTGAATGACAAGTCAATCTGGATCCAGTCTACACTTTACTTATGGGGTATGATTAGCTGAGGCTCAATCCACAGCCATATGGGAGAAGGGTTGCCACATTGCTCAATAATTATAATGTTCAAATTAAAGTAACTGGTTAATAACTCAGGATAACTACTCTCTGTAAGCTTTTTTTTTTTCCCCCACATAAAATTAACTGAAACAGCAAAAAAAAATAAAAAAAAACTTGTTAGGGGTCAAAATATATCATAGACACCTTTTGCAAACATATCCCTTTGCAAAGATTCTCAAGAGAGAAAGATACACGTTTGCTGAAGACTTGAGCTGCCTGGTCAAATCCAGTCACAATTAAGTGCAGAGAAATTTTGAAAGAATATTGAGTGCTGTGAGTTAGGTAAAGGTTCTCATGTTGGTGCAGTTGTTAGCATATTGTTGCTTTGCAGCAACAAGTTCCTGGAATGAAATCTGGGCCCGGGGTTTTAGGGAAGTACACAACTTGGGAAGTACTATTTCTTCTTAATGAAAGTTGTTAAAATTTGTGAATAATTAGATCCTATCATAAACTGTCCTAGCATTTGATCATTTTAGACTGATTTTAGATTGATTTGTTAAACCTGAACATTAATTTTCAGAACTGATAATCTGTATATTTAAATTTTAATTTACTGTTTGTACTCAAAGCAGTTTCGATGTTTTTTTTGTTTTGTTTTTGTTTTTTGTTTTTTTGGGGGGGGGGGGGGTGCTTCTACCGACTGTGTAGTAAAGCTATTTTAATTTATAATAACATGAGAAAAATTAATAGGCTTGTTGACTTTCTGTTGTGTATCTGCCAGGTTAAGCAGTCCAAACAGGGAAGCTAAGTGCAAAACTCTGGCAAGCTATGCATCAACTTTGTTGCAGTAAAATACATAAACAAAGTGATAAAAAAAAAACATCTAAATGTGGAGACTGGAGGGGGTTTACATTTTTCTTTATCTTTACTTTAATTTTCTCTCAGTCTTTATCTTCACTGAGATTCTCCGCTTTGATCTCTGAACCTGTAAAATTCATACACTGAGGCACACTTGACAGTAAAAGAAGAGAAGACTGTTGTGGAAAGGCAAAGTGAGGGGGTGAGTGGAGGATTAGATATGCAGAACATGGACGTCAAGGGCAGAGGAGGCAGATACAGCTGGAGGCAGCCTATGTGAATATGGGTGGCTTTGGAGCTGCTCCTAAACCAAACAACCGTGTTCAAAATGATGAAATGATAGTGTGAACACTTGTTAATGCATCAGGAACAATTTTAATTCCGAGGTCATTACAGCTGCAGACACACTATTACATTGTTTTATTCATTAGTATGGTAACGGTCTTAAATAAGTAAATAAACATGTAAAGTTTATTTACAAAGTGCCTATTACAGACAGAAAGTCACAAAGCATTCTACAACATAAGTTACAATTATTCATCTTCATCAAGAGTCTAATATGGAATCATATCCTACTATGTCACTGTCACCAGGTGGGGACAACACAAAGCAAAATTAGCCTATGTTTTACATAATGGAGTACAAAGATGTTGTCAAGTTTATATTCCTTGGTCAGGATAAACTTAGGTTAATTTCAAGTTTTAATAACATTTTCATGTGTATAAATATACATTTTGATTTATTGAATTGTGGCTTGTCTGGCTTTCCACACCTGATGCTGTCTAAACTGCTACAGTATTTTAGGCTGCTGTTTATGTGACACGTTCAGATTTGAGCTCCCGATTCGGAGCGGAGGGACCATATTTTCTTCTTCCTGTACCTCTGAGCTTATTAAACTGACCCAATGCGGCAACGTCAGAAGTTGTTTCTCTGCCCAAAGCATTTGTGTGAGGAGGGGGAGATGAGTTCAGGCCCATTCCGGAGAGTCCAGTTCGGACATGTCTTTTGCCCAAGTGTAACAAGTTCCCTCTCTGTCTTCGCTAGTTTGTCCAACTTTTTTCTGTCAGCTTTTCTGTCATCTCTATGACCCACAGTTAGCTCCGCGTCCTAAAGCCACTAAACCCATCCCATGCTATCAGTCTTCTCTATGAAGATGGAATATAATTCTACACTTTTCCTTCTGTCTGCCTTCGTATCTTGGAATGAGGATACTGCTGGGTGAGCAGAAGATGAAGGCTGCATGAGCTCACCTCAATTAAAAAAAGCAAAGTTTCTGGAAGACAGACTTCTACAATAAATGACGAAATAAAATGGATGAAAAAGACGTGATCAGCTGCACAAAATTTTAATATGCTTTTCTTTAGTAAAAGCAAATCTTTAGCTAAAGGTTGACAGTTCTACTTTGTCCACTGATCAGACTGGATTACTGACTGACTTCTAACAAAAACCTTTAGTGACTCAATATCATTACTTTAGCATTAATAACTTTTGAGCCAGTTGTATAGACTAATCTATAGAACCGATGAAAAAATAAGCATTCTAAATGGACAGGAATAGCATATACTCTTAGTGTTTTCTTTGTTTTTTTTTCATGAGGCTGAAGTGTTAAATATTAAAAAAATTAAATTGTATAACTGTAACTTACATCTGGTCATTCTGCAACAGGTTCTTGGCAGCTGCTTCTCCACTTGCAGCAGTTTTTAGAAAGGTATAGGTCTTAATGTGAAACATCCTCCAGAACTCAAGCCAAAGTTCAGAGTTCTTCTATCATCCCTGTGCCATCTAGTATTCCAGAAATCATGTTGGCCTTTGTGGCATGAGGTCGTTCACTAGAACTTCCTAAATTATCTGTGCAGCCCTTGGAGTGGCATCTGGGCCACTCAAAACTGCAGATGTTACTCCTATTCTTAAAAAACCTGGATTGCATTCAAACGTTTTCAATAATCTCCGCCCTATTTCTAAACTTCCTTTCATCTCCAAAATTCTAGAAAAAACAATTGCCTCTCAACTCCATCTCCATTTAACCAAGAACAGTCTATATGAACAATTTCAGTCCGGTTTTCGCTCTGGTCAAAACACAGAATCTGCTCTCCTCAAAATCACCAACACTCTCGTCATGGCAGCAGATTCGGGTTTATTTTCCCTTCTCATTCTCCTTGATCTCAATGCAGCTTTTGATACCATCTCTCACACAGTCCTGCTCCACAGATTCTCTTCCATCAGTATCACACACATCCCTTGCTTGGTTTCAGTCATATCTCTCTGGCCACACTCAGGTCATCCAATTTAAATCATTCAAATACCATCTATCTCCCATGGTTTCAGGTGTACCCGAGGGCTCTGTACTGGGACCCCTTCTTTCTATCATATACCTTCTCCCCCTTGGCAATATTTTTTGTAAACTTAACATCCACTTCCACTGTTCTCCTGATGACACCCAGCTCTTTTTTATCCACTGCACCAGATTCTACCCTCTCATATTAATAATATAATCTGGTCTGCACATTTCCACCTCCATAATATTAACCGACTTTGTCCATTCCTCTCCCTGCACTCTGGACCCTCAAATTGATTTTTGTAATTGTCTTCTGTCTGGTTGGTCTGCCTCATAAATGTATTTGTAAATTTCAACAAGTTCAAAACTTTGCTGCTTGCATCATTACCAAAATGGCCTCGTTTGACCACATCACTCCAATTTTACAACTTCACCGTATTCCTGTCACATCCAGAATTCAATTTAAAAGCCTGTTGTTTACATTCAAGGCAATCCACAACCTTGCCCCTCCTTATCCCGCTGATCTTCTGTATATCACCACCCATTCACGTTCCCTTCCTTCTTCTTCCATCCGCCTCAGTGTGCCTCTTGTCCGTCTCAGCACCATGGGGAAAAGAGCCGTCTCTTGCTCTGCTCCCCAACTCTGGAACGCTCTTTCCGCTGACATCTGTAATATTGACTCTCTTCTGACCTTCAAAGCACAACTCAAAACTCATCTGTTTAAATTAGCCTTCTCACTTTAATTGTGTAGTTATTTTGTTGTTTTGTGTCTTGTAACCATTTCTTTACGGTTTGTGTTTTTAATGTTGTAAAGTGTTCTTGGGTGTTTTGAAATACATTATTATTATAAAATGCATTATTATAACCTCAAAAGAGCGGGTATCTAGAATTACTCAAACTCTGTCTTGTCGGTCCAGCCTCCCAGCTTGACTCATCGCCATGCTAGGCTGGTTTTGAGTCACGTTTCTAAAATCTATGCTATGTCAAGATGGCCAGGCTGTCGGCCTCATATTTCTGCCTATGTAACTGTTCTTATGCAAAAAATCAATGAAATTTTTCACTCTTCACTGTAAGTCAGAGGTATGATACATTGTCAATGCTAAAGTAAGATGTGAAACAATTATAGTGAAAAAAAAAGCCATTCTACTGTTCTGTCTCATTGCATCCACTTTTATGCAGCACACTAAAGGAGGGTTAGTTTCTTCCCCCCAAAACATTATGTCTTTCAGCAAAGGTTGCATGTGTAAGACGCATATTGTCATTTCAGCTGGTTGGCTGTTGGCAGTAACTGAGGCATACAGTATAACTAGAAAATCCATTGAGCATGCTGTGCTAGAGAATGCTGCAATGATCACCACTGAGAAGCATCATTGCTTGCCTATTCTGCCATGCTTTCACATTGTTTCTTATCCTTTCTTTCTTATTGCCAGGGGATTAAGTGATGCCTCATACCCCATGCCAAGGCCTTTCTCAAAACAAACCATTCATAAACAGAAAAAGCAATCAGGCAAATGCAGTTAGTACACAAAAAGAAGTGAATGCTTGTGTATTGACTGTGAAAAGACATTTTAAGAATCAGTGTGCTTGTTAGACCAATTCAGGGCATGAATATTCATTTACCCAAATTTTCTTTCAGTGTGTGTTTTAATTTTTCACATTACATTTGTGTTTTGCATACACAATAGGAAAAGTACACCTTTCAGAATCTCCATGGCTTTCTTTTTCTTTGCCTTGATTTTATCAACATTTAGTTACAGAATGTAGAAAGCCAAAAGTAATAAATTTTTTTCTGTTCTCTGTTGCAACAGTAAATGTTCGTCATTCTGTTGTTATTGTAACTGTTATTAATTTCAAGTTCTGAACTCAAGCATGAAGATGTATGCACTACCCCAGCTGGGAGACAACGCTGTCTCTGAATGCCAGTTAGTTTAATGAATGAGGATGTTTTGTACACAAATTATTGCTAAACCCATTCATGCTTCCTTGAGAACAGTCCTCTGATGACTCCCACACAAGTCCTTTAGGCAAGAGATAGATCTCTTAATTTTTATTTTGTAATCATTGCCTCTGTCTTAACAGAATTTCACGTTGACACAATGCATTTATTATTCTGTAGTTTTAATAAAAGCCTATTTCATGACACAATGTTGCTGTTGCACATCAGGTATCAAAAACATTGCAGTAATCTAAAATCTGAATGAAATATTTTAATCTTTTGTTCCATTAAAATAGTAGTAAAAACAACCTTTAACATAGAATTATTCCACGGATTTTATTTTTGAAGGTGTGAGATTGCGTTGCTGGAATGAAAATCGATTTTCTTTATGGAATTTTCCTTTTTTGTTTACAAGGTGTGCCAATAAAAGAAGCCTAGGTCTAAATTTAAACTGGGTGACTCTCTCCAGCCTATCCGCATCATCCAATTGTCATGTCTCCAACAGGTCGTCACTCCACCTCAGCCAATTATCACTCAAGAACCCTTTTATAAGACTTGTCATCAATGGATTCTCCTGCTTCACAGCTGTCCTTTGTCCTACTTCCTCCCCATCTTCACCCTCATCTTCCGGACTCCTCCAGACTCCCCTCCTTTCCGCTCTCCACTCCACCGCCAGTCTCTGGGCCCCAAGGGGAAGACCACCCTAATCCTTGTCCCAGGGTCATCCTCAGCATGCACGTCTTTGGCCGGGGTCAGAGCACCAAGAGAACTTCCAAGTCAAATAAAACTTTCTAACTGATGCTTTTTCTCTGTGTGAGTCTCTCCAGACTGAATTGTGGAGGTTGCTAAATCTATTTCTGATGCCAAGCCAGACAATTTATGCAGTTAAAATGCAAGTGGTTCTTTTGGTATTCAAATCTTAACAAAACTGGGGTTCTTCTCAATAACTGCCATCAAGTACATTGTAGCACTAAAAATATTTTAAAGACATTTGGATGAAAATAGATGAACTTCAGCTTTGCAAAAGATGTGCGATAGCTTTATTGCAGTGAACAAACATGGCTCTATTTCTGTGCAGGTGCAAAGCCAGCAGGGGTGCAAATGCTGGCTTAATGCCATTTTTATTCAAAAAAGTAAGTTTTTTTTTCTCCATCTGTGCTTGCATGGTATTTTTTGATGCTTGTTGAACCCTGCATCTTTTCATGGGTATTGAGCAAAAGTGCAAAAGCACTTCCCATCTGTTCAGATCACCTAATTTCAGAATTGCAAATTTCCTTCTTGTCTTGAAGACCTACACGCGACCACTCTAAAACCAATCTTAAAAGAAGTTTTATTTTATATACTATTCTTGCAAGAATATTATAAAACTCTTACTTGTGTAGGGACTAATTAGTATTGACAAACTCAAGAAATAGTCAAAGATTAGGCATTGTAAATCTGATGTTGACTAATACAGTACAAGGAGTAAATTTTCTTTATATA
>CAEFZX010027128.1:0-25477 GCA_903066825.1 Alfaro cultratus
AACCCCCAGCCTGAAAACCCAAAATATATAAATACACATTTTTTTTTTTTATTATTTTGTGAATTTTAAAATAAAAATACAAAATTAACAAAAAAAAAAAAAAAAAAAAAAAAAAAAAAAATATTCACTGAACATCAAAACCCACTGATTATTCAAAATATGTTGTTTTTCTTAAAGAACCTCAGTTTCCCAGAATGCTCTGAAAACAACTAAGGGTTTTGGAATGCTCAAAGATAACATATTTATGTGTCAGAGCAGCCTAGTCAAAGTATAGACCTAAATCTGATTGTCAGGGTTGTTTTGCACGGAACTTATGCACCCACTTCCTCCACTGCAATGATATAATTGTCTCAGAAATTACACTCTGTTTTATTGGCTATAGGTCATAAGGATCTAAATTGACAGCAAGAAAAGCTTGAAAGAAAAGCTATGTAATCAATCTAAAAGTTTAATTTTTTCAATTAAATTCACTTTTCAATGATGCTGAAAATAACTGAAAAGTGAACTAGGGTTTCGTAGCAGAACTTTCTAAAACTCTTCCCATATTTTTCCAAATTATCTCACTATAATAAGACGGTTGGAACTTGGCAGCTCTCTTTCTATTTGCTGACAGTTGTTAGACCAAAATGGCAGCTCAGACATGACTCACACTGCATCGTCTACACAAGAAAAACAACCGATACACATTTTCAAACAGAAACGCCTCAAAGTGCAACTCCTGCCGTGACAAACACAAAGAGCAGCTCTTCCTTCTCCCAAACACTCACCTCGCTTATAGCGGCGTTCTCCTCCTCTCCGTGGCGCGCCGGCCTGTTCCCCGTCAGCTTCATGGACAGGCCAAAATCGATGATGACACACGTGACGTCGGCCTTCACCAGGACGTTCCTGCTGTTCAGGTCCCTGTGGGAAACGGCTGGCTTGTACAAATCTGCGGCGAGAAGAGAAGGGAATTGTTGTTTTTTTCCATTTAAAAACATATTTGTTTTATTACTTACTGAAGTAACGTTGACTGTCAACATTTACTGCTGATTTTTCCTGCCCAGCAGAGGGCGCAGTGAAGCATCCACAGCAGCTATGTGTTTCCTGGTGGGGGAGGATGACAAATGTTCCAAAGCCTGAGAGATTCAGCTGTTAGCGGCTCCTCTCTCCCTTATCTGCCCATCACTTCAGCTTCCTCCCTTCTCTCCCCGTGTGCTCCCAACACTCAGCCTCATTTTATTAGTTAGTCATCTGCACAAGCAGGCTATCAGTGCACTTTCATCCCTTGTCAACTTCTGAGCCCATTTGATGTGTATCTGTGCTGATGAAGAGACAAGAGCTCTACGCAGCTGCTGAGACTGAGATTTTGCGACATGCTGAAGAGGGAAAGAAAAAACGAATAGACTCATTCGGTCGTCCAATCGGCCTCCTGGGAGATACTTCTTCACACGCTCTAGGTTGTATCTATACTGTGTCCCTTTCCTCATGCTTTTTGCTCACGGCAAGCTTGAGGCCAGTCTATAAATACCCCTCGACTGGGTGTGTTTGTCAAAATACAAGTGTGCGAATTTTACAGGATAAACAGAGCCATGTGGAGCCGCGGAATGCAGCACGTACAGCCGTGGTCAAAGAGAGAATGACCTCTGTCGGGGCTCAGCACCGTGAAAGTAGAAGTTATTCTTACTTTGCAACTTTAAAAATCATGAACTTCCGAGGTTTTTCAGTGAAATTTTTACAAACAAACGCAAAGGAAAGCAAACAGAGCCTGTTAGAGGCTGCAAAAGACCTTGAGCTAAATGAGGTTAAGAAACTACGCAATTTGCTAATTACTTTTGAACATATAAATAAATCAAAATTTTACTCATTTGTCTTATTTCATCTGTGACATGATGTTCAAGGTCTATGTGGTGAGCATCTACTGTGCTGAGATTTGATCCAATAAGCTGAACATGTAACTGCTTTGCAATAATCACAACACTACAAATGGACAATATTGTGCAGCCCAAGGCAGAGAGTCACCTTCCAGTGAGACAATGACTCAAACATTCAGATAGAGCCACAATTTAATAGTTTCTAATCAAAGAAAACTTGTGTGTTAGGATGGTCCAGTCAAAAGTCTGAATCTAATTTAAGATGGATGTTTACTCGCGCTCTCAATCCTATCAGAGCTGCAGCTGTTATGAGTAAATGTTTCAGTCTAGATATGCAAAGCTTGCAGAAAGGTGGTTCTACAAAATATAACTTATGAGAACTGAACACAAAATTTGTGCCACACTTAAGACTTTTTAAAATATATTTTAATTCAAAAATAGTTGGTAAAACGTTGTGTTTTTGCAGTGTAAAACCTCCAGGGTGTTATTACTTTTGGAAAGCCCCATAGTAAATAGATAACCTGCTTCTTGTCATGTCTTAAACTGAAACATCATTTTAGGATTTTTTTCCAACCAAATCTTAGGGATTTATTTATTTATTTAGCATTATTAGTGACTGAAAAGCTAGATGAACAGAAGACATGTTGCAAAACAAGTGATTCAACATTCCTCAGAGATTTAAGTGACTAATAAGATCAAATACAAGATGCTTACTTCGAGGTATTGCTTCTAAAAGCTACTGAGTCATGACATAGCTTCTGCACTTTTGGTTCCGTGTTCAACGTTATATTTTTACTATCTTGCTACCTAGCAACGACCAGATAACACTTTAATATGTCCACAGCAAGTAAAATCTTAAGAAATAAAAGACTTTTACCACCGACAATGGCTCAAGCACTATATATACTAAATATATTGTTCAATTTATATTTGCATTGTGAGCAGTGCCTTGAGGTTTACCTCCTTTAAAGAGCTCAGTGTGCAGGTACGCCAGGCCTCGAGTGACAGAATGAGCTAACCGGCAGCTGTTGACCCAGTCGTTGGTTTGGACGCCCAGGTAGTGACTCAACGAGCCCTGCAAAACAGGAACAAAGTCAAAAACAAACAAGACAAAAAGTGATGTGTGGTGTATTGTAAAACTATTTCCATGCCTTGAATTTTCAGACTGTATTTTATTGGTTAAATCTGATTTTCTCTGAGAAAGCACTAAAAAGAAAAAAAAAATCCCACTTCTCATCTTTTCTCAGAGGTAAAGCCATAATAGCGATGTGAATACTTTAGCTATGGACTTCATGTCTTCAGCAATGATTAAAACTTCCAATATAACGTTGCGGCTAACATCGTTTCTGGCTCCACTTTTATAAAACACCATCTGATGTAATCTCAGCAGATGACTATTTGAGCTCACGGTAAAAAAAAAAAAGAAAAGAAAAAAAGTAAAACTAATTCCACATTTATAAAGCTTATCCTGTGCTTTGACCTCGTTGGGGAGCAGCTACATTTTTACATGGCAAGACGTGAACAAAATATTTCATCAAGAATCTGAAAAACCATTCAGATTCTGAGTTGTGCAGCCGAAAAGGAATGAAATTCAATTATAAAAGATGATAACGCTGTACGAAAACACCAGAACTAACGGTGAGTTTTAATAATTTCCTTCCTGAAATTCCCAATATTTTATTTCTAAAATCAATCACAGTGCGGTTCTTGCGTCTGTTAGTGAGGAAAATTATATTAGATTCAGTTTAGATAAATTAGCTAAATAATTCACTCGAACGCATTAGACGTGTCCTGGCTTGCACTGTGTTACCATGGCAATGTGCATTATAATAATAACTATGAAAAGGACTCCTTTCATGTGCTGGGGTGGCATTAGCAGACTTGCAATTAGCTTCAGGTTTGGACAGAAAACATTTCGGCTGGTACTTACTCTTATTATTACTATTCAGGAGTTCACTTTGCTATTTTATCGCAATCTGATATTTGTTGCGAGGGAGGTTTTTTGCTTTTTTTATGTTCACCTATTGGGTCCGGGGATAATTTTTTTTGTCACATTCCGCAGACATTCCTGTATAATGTTTTTCTCACACTCCTGTGGGGCGTTGTGATAAACTAACAAAGGCAACTGGTCAAACTGGTAACTGTGCAGCTCAACGTTTTGACAAAAACTGTAAAAGCCCAGTTTATAAATGCTTACCTTTAATCTTTTAGTAAAAGTTTGAAAATAACGCTTTACCTCCAAAGCTAGATCTATATTATATACAATCTAATAGAATAGTCACCCCACTATTGCAAACTTAGCAATTTTGTCACTATATTTAGCAACTTTTCAGACAAAAAAATAATTTAATAAAGTCAGACTTGGCAGGTAAGGTTTTTTAAAGAGCAGTGATTGGCCAAAAAAATTGCAATTGGTGCCCCCAAAAATATTAAGTCATTTTCTAATTGCATTTATTTATTTAAAATTTCAGGTCTTGACATCTCTTGAGCAGATTTTGGTACAACCAAAAGCATATGAAAATAAAGGGGAAAAAAATGTAATACAGAAAATAATACATATCTTGAGAAGAAATATTAAGCAGAGTAAAGCTCTTCATTAATGCTTTATTAATCGCTTTTCTCTGCCCTGTACTCACATGTGGGTAGTAGTCCATGACCAGCAGGTATTCTGACCGGCTCTCGGGGCCCGTCCGCTCGTCGCCTGCGATGAACCGGGCGATGTTATCGTGCTCCAGGAGCGGCAGGCGGTAGATGGAGCACTCGTTAACAAAGTTCTGCCGATTGGCTGCTGTAAACACTTTGACGGCGACGGGCCGCTCGTCCAAAGAGCCGCAGTACACTGTGCCGTATCTGCCACGTCCTATCAGCTGAAGAGAGAGAGAGAAAAAAAAGGAAAACAGACTATAAATAGATGTTTTACAATTGAAATCTTTTGAACTTACTAATCTAAAAAGAATAGGGCAAACAGGATCCTTCGTTGAAGACATTTTCCCACACAGAGGTACACATGTGCTTTAGAAAAACAGAGACCCAAAAAAAAAAGACTCAAAATCTGAAGAGCAGTAAAAGCAATTATTAACAGGCCGACAGTGAAGCATGTTAGCAAGCAGGCCGAGAGTGGGGAGATGGGAAATAAATTTAATTACAAAACAAACAACAGTTAAAATGGTTTTGAGTCAGTTCCAAATCATTCAATTAGTTTCCCGAATTAGCCAGGAGACTATTAGGGTTCAAACAGACTGCCTTAAAATGCCATCTGCAAGGGAGCAGGGGAAGAATTCAGCAGTGCATTTACTTGTGTTTAATGTCTTCCTCTGGACATTTATCTCTGGCTCAGAAAGACACAAAGCGAAACAATAAACCTGTTTAGTCTGGGAGTAAGGCTCCCCGGCTCACGGCCCTTCAGCAGGCCACCGATTTAATTCGCAAAAACATGTGTACTCGATAAGGCACAAGGACGACGGCGTGAAATGAACGAAAATGAAAAACATCTCCTTCTCTGGCCCGAAAAGGACGCGAGGTGAAGCTAAAAGCAGCTACAGCTGGTAGAAGCTACAGCTTTAGAAGTAATCTACATTACTGTACTGTTCACCATGTTGGTCACAGCAGTTTTTATATTGATTTCAAAGCAGCCAAGGGAATCAAATGACTTCAGGACAGCTTTAGAACATGAAAGAAATGTTTTCTAAATACCAACAGATGAATACATTTTCCAGAAGGCCAACAAGATATAACCCGCAGCATCTGCAAAGCTACAAGGAGACTGCTGAGTCATACGCTGAATGTTTTAGAATGTTATCTGATAAAAATCAAGTCAAAACTCAGGAAGCCAGAGCTACAGTATGTTTGACTGCCTGAGTTTTTGCCTGTGTTACGGGGTTGTACAGCTAGCGAAAATCCACAATAGGACGTAAACAAAATAACATACTTACAAGCAAGAGCTTGAAGTAACATGTTAAACTGTTTTACTTTAGCCCACACTAAATGGTTGTCAAACATGAACAGCCTAAGTGAAGTCATGTGAAATCATCTTTGACTAGGAAACCACTAAACATTCAGTTTGAGTTTTTTAAGCCACTCAGAGAGGAAGTTGTGGTTAAGTTTTAGATTATTATCCTTGGTTTCTGTTCAAAATTCATGGCTCAAACTTCATGTTTCCATTAAATACGAAACAATTGAAATCACAAACCAATAAGTTTGTTCATACATCATTAAAAGCAATACTGCGCTATCATCCTCCTACGACTTCCTGTTGTCCTCTTTGTCGTTTCCACCAGTAGTAACATGCAGTTGTTGATCATGTTACTCATGTGATGCAAAAAAAAAAAAAAAAAAAGTGTTTCCATTAGAGTTTTTCGAAATACACAAATTTCGATATGGCCGAAAAACCATCACATCCTAGCGCAAAAAGCTTATTAAAAATTGACGTGTTTCCATTAAGCAAGTTTACTTTTGGAATTCCAATTTGCACAATTTGATGGTTAATGGAAAGGCAGCTACTGACCACCGCCTTGTTTTAACTGTTGGTATGATGTTCTTTATCAGTAAAACTGATTTGCATTTATGCCAAGATCAGCTGAATATACGTCTCTTCAACGTCAGTGTTTTTTTACGTCTTTGTATGGTGGTGTTACAGTGCCACCACTTGGCCCGGCATAACTACTACAACGTATTCTATGGCAGTTTTTCTTTCACGTTTCAGTTAGTTTAAAGATATGTATTGTTTTAAAACATTGTTATAACTTGGTATCTGTAGTCAGTCCATGCCTAATTCTGAAGAAATATTTTTTTAGCAAATTTTTTTCTCATCAAAAAAAATAAATCAATCATTCAGATCAGAATTTAATGCCAGGTGTTTCTAAAGTTTTTCATTTGCAACTGAAGTAATAAGAGTGCATGTAAAATCCCCGTTTTTACAGAGCCTCAGACTTCTGCTTAATTAAATCAAAGTAAATTAAGTTAAAAATGATAATTAGATCCCTTGCCATTTTTTTAGCTGGTAAGACGGTTTTTCAAATAAATTTTTCAGGAAAATAGATCAGGCTTTAGGGAGTCTAAATTGTGGGATGAGACTTTAAGACTCATTCCAAAAAAACGTAAGGGATACAAAATAAATTTTAGTGTACTGGTTATTTACAGACAAAGCAAGCCGTCCACAGTTTTAGAAATTTGAGCCTCCCTCTTCCACAAAAAGCAAACCCATTTAAGAAACCTAAATAAGTCTTTGTCTGCCTCTATTGTCCCTGCGGCTGAATATCATCCAGACTGTATTGGCTTCCTATCACAACACGAGTCCGCTTACTCCCATATCAGGTTGTCAGGATCCGGTGTTAGTAAAAACGCATTCCTATTTTTACACGCTTGACCCATCATACGCATCATCCTGCTATGATCGGATGATAAAAGTCACATTGAAACGACAGAAGCAGCCATAGACCTTGATGTATTTTGGGTTTATTTCCGTCTCGGCGTCTTTGGTTTGACTTTTAAGCATTCCTTACTCTCTGAACACATGTGGATAATAAAACATAACCCTTCTCTATCAGTAATAAGAGAATTTGCTCTTTACAAACAGAACCTGGTTGAAATTTAGATGTTATTGAATGCAACTCAGACTTTTATTCTAACAGAAATCTCAAGATATCTTCAAGGCTACATTCATAGATCACTTTTATTAGTCCAAAACAGCTATATAGGAGGGTCATCAGATAATGAAAACAGTTAATTTGGACACTAACCTCCAGCAGTTTGAGATTGTCAAGGTCCAGCGAGCTCTCAGAGCCAGCAGCCTCCATCATGTTGAGGTTGTGCAGCCCTTGTTTGCCATTTCCTGTTAATACAGACACATTTATTTTTGCAAAAGATTTTGAAAATGATTCATTGCTTTTACTCAGCTTCACAATAATACACTGGTTTGAGTTGAATCATTACATGAAATCCCAATAATTTAGAAGCATGAGGTATGAATACCTTTGCAAAAGACTAACTCGTTATGTGACTAGAATTGAAATGCAACCAAAATCGTTCAGATGGCCCTGAAAAATCGATCTTCAGAGCTAGGCTCCAAGGTAACTCACTGTGCATCATGCGGTAACCAAAGAAGGCTGCTACGGCGACCACAACCAGCAAGGAGACTGTTGCCAGGACGATAGTTACTGTCTCTTCGTGGCGCAGCGTTCCATGGGCTGCAAGCAGGAAACATGACAAAACAAATCCAAATCACACAGTTGACTTTTTGCTAAGAGAAGCATAATGTACTGAACTGTACATTGTTGTTCAGAGAAAACGGTTTGAGTCATTATTGATGACCTCTAGAGCTTGAGGGCAGTTATGATTGATGCTCCAGCATATGCATGCATGCACACACTGGCTTACACACACATATATAGAAGTTGACAAGGATCCCTTTAATCTCTAACATTTCTTGGCTTCTAATCAAAACAACGAAGTCGGAATAAACAGATGTATACACTAATGTTCCTCCACCGCGCTGTAGAAGACTGTTTAGAGCTGCAGGAAAACACACGGCGCCTAGAGTCTTACATCAAAACAAAGTAGGCAAACATACAAAATGGTTTATGTGCGCAGTTCACATGAAAACACTTTTTCACAACTTTGCGTTTCATGACAAAGCTTAACCTTAAAGATAATGTCCGTCTTTTCTCTGTTGCAGTGAGGTAGCATAATTTATTTTTTTATATAAAAACGACTACATTAGGAAACAGTAGTTTAAAAACATATATATTTTATATCATGATTATTCAAAGGCAATTCAAGCTGCTCTATGCAAGTGCAACTTAAGATTTTCTTTTATTAATACTGGATCTTTTTATATTAGTAAAGGTCTAGGAGCTTTGAATGAGTAGTCTGAGACTTCTGTTTACTTTGAATTTATATACAGTGTGACGCAACCCCCCCAAATCTCCATAGCAACCATTAGATGCCAGTTTGAGAGGCATATTGATGGATGTGTTGATAGGTAGTTGGATGGTGAAGTTGACAAGTGGGTGGATGTGAAATCTTAATAATGTGTTTCTATATGTATCTATATCTGAAAAATACTTAAATTCCAGGCGTTTCTATAAACACGTCAATTTAAAGAAAAACCTCTGCCATTGATGTGAAATCGAGTTGTTATTGGATAATGATCCAAAACAACAGAAAGGGTTCAACAGATACAAAAATCAACTTTCTTTCTAAATTCAATAGAAACCCTGTGAGGGGAGCTGAGAGGAATTTACTTCAAGAAGGAGGGAACTTTAAGTGTTATTCTAAAAGTAAACATTAGTCAGAAAATATAATTAATCCTCTAGCTATGCTAGTGTTTCTGTGTTACTGTGCTACTCCGATTACCCAACCCTAAAACCATCATCCATGAGCTTTGTTTTCAGATCACTCACACAGACATTTCCTACTTAGTCAGGAATCTGCCAAGACACGTCAGGAGTTAATCTGCCATGAACCAGAAATGGGGTTTAATATTCAGGCACAAATGGAATTAAAATTTCACAGATTAATCAAAGACAATCCAATTTAATTACTCGCCGCTAACTCCTTACTTTCCCCTGTTATCTGCCGGCGCGGCAGAAGCAGCCGCCGACACGCTCCCACTGTCTGTCTGCAGACAGCTGGAGCAGACGCTGTGTAATCCCTGGAATGCAGTAGGACAACATGGATGGAGGGAGAGCGTGTCTGCAGAGGAGATGGGCCGGCATTGACACCGCCCTCATCTCGCCACACACGGCGCTTTCATTCACAGGTGCGGCGCAGTTAAAAATGAAAAAAAAACAACTACTAATAACAATATGTCTGTTAGCTGCTTGACAACTCACCAAAGCTTTGAAAGCACAACAGAGATTCTCTATTCTCACTTGGTCTTAGTGGATTGTAACCGGAGTAAAATGGCTGAAAATTAGTTCAACAAAAGAAATAATTCACACACCTTCAACTTTTTCACTATTTTGTCACTTTAGAACAAAAAAAATCAATATATAAGTGCATAAGCATCTGTTAGAATGTCCAAGTTGAAGTCCAGACGTGACTCTAAGTGGCTTTTGCAGAAATAACACACATAAATTCCCAATAAAATACATTGAACGTTAACATCAGAAACAGAAAAGTCTAAAAATTGTTTCTGCACTGCCCTGCATGAAGAACAGTGCAGCAGATTAAAGCGGCTGCGAATGAACAAACGCGCCCATGTTAGCCGGCTTTTGTGTGCGTGTCCTCACCGAACGGCTGAGGAGGCGTGGGGCTCGGCACCGGGAAGTCCTCCGTGAAGTTTACGTTGCACATGTCGCTGCCGCAGCAACAGAAGTGGTACGTTCCATTCTGGATCGGAGGCGGCAGGCTGGTCACCACACATCGGTCGTTATGGCAGCCATGGTTATCAGCAAGGTGACTCCAGCAACCTGAGACAAGAAAAATTGCGATCTTTGACCTTTTTTTTAATGTAAAAAAACCAACAAAAAATCTATCATTTGATGAGGCCCAAACTAGAACATAATAAACAGCAGTAACACTTGATTGGACATTTAGATAAATTAACCGATTCATTTTTGTTTCTATAAAACAGTTTCATCTCTTTCACACAGCCAATTCAAACCATGACTTTAAATTAACTGAGGGAAATGACTGACCTTACAGTTCAGGGTTTTTCTATTAAGCTCGGACTTTAATTTGGGGATTTGAAACAGCCAAGTGAGACAAAAGAGCAGCAGAAGCAGAAGAAGAAGAAATGTGTAGGAGAAAACTTGGTTGCTACCTTGTTTGACCAGCTGTAATTCACCAGGCGGGGTTTTCTCCCACAGGCCAAAGCAGTGCTTGCCCTTGGCACATCGGATGGTGGTGTTCTCTGGGGAGACCCTGCCTTCGCCCTCCGCCACTCGCTTGACCTCCCACTGCGGCAGCTGGTCCGTGAAGGCACACTCCCTCTCCTCACCCTGTGCAGCTGACAACACACAAAAAAGGTATTTAAGTACCATCTCTGTTCTTAGGTGTGCACATGACAGGACCTTGGACTTAAAGTGGAGTTGAGAAGCTCTGATGAGACATTTTTGTCCATCACTGGTGCTCGACCAAATGACCATTACGTAAGAAACGCAATTAAAATTACATGTGAATAGGTTTGTTCACACGTTAAGTCTTTAAAAGAAAAAAAACATGCCACGCCCTCATCCTCCTTCCACTTCCTGTCATGTTGTTCATCGTTTCCGGCAGCAGTAAGATCTGGTTGTTGATCATGTCATCCGTGTGATGTGTGCTTCCTTTGTGGTTTTGCAAAAATACTCTGGTTTTGATACAATCGAAAAACCTATAGAGCCCATCTGGCGACAAATGATGGATGCAACTTAACTCCAGGGAACGACTCATTTATTTAGTGGGAACAAATTGTTTAATTTGTGGCAACGGCTCATTTGTTTTATGGGAACAACTTTTAGATAACAAGTCTAACTCTTGGCCGCGAATTAAGGTTTCGGCACCAGTTAATAACCACCTTATCATAGTTCAAAAACCTTATCGAAAAACTAGATTTTTTTTTTTTTTTTCAAAATGGGCATGTTTCTATTAAGCAATATTTTTTTCGGAATTCCAATTTGTGCAATTTTATGGTCAATGGAAATGCAGCTACAAGTTATTCTTGATGTTTGCTTCATTCATGGATTTTGTTAGAATAGTAAAATCTTCCATGCCTTCCCAATGTCTGTGTTGTTTGGAAAGTCAAACAACTTCAATTTAATAGGTTGGCTTATACGGCTGTGGACTTTCTAGTTCATTTATAATTCATACCCATTCGTGTTTTTTTTTTCATTACAAAATGAAATAAGCAAATTCAAGCAGCATTATGTCAATACCTGAAGGTGGGATGTAGACAGGGAGGGGATTTATTTAACTCAACTCAATGAATGTAAATAGAATCACAATAATTCTTCAAGATGGATTCAAATACATCTCATTTGCTGAAGCAGCTGCATCGCCTCTCATCGATACACGAAGAATTTACAGATGAAAACCAACTATGTGCCCATTACAGCTGCTGCCTCTCATGAACCAGAAGATCAATAGAAAGCCCATTTAACTCCAGCCTGAAGGACATAACATTCACACAGACAGCAGGAGGAATGGCAAACACATACATAAAGTCACCACCTTAATGAATTTAACTGTTTACAGCCTGACAAACACAATAAAAACAGTTCTATGCTAAAGTATCTGTAGCCTTGGGCCTTGTTACATTTTTTTCCACATTGCAACGCCAAACATAAATAGACATGATAGACCAGATCATATCTGCTTAATCTGTTGCACAGTTGTAAAGTGGAAGAAAAATGCTACATGTTTTTTTATCTTCCAAAAATGTTTTACAAGCAAAATCTCTCTTTGCTCATCCCAAAATATTTGGACCAGAACTAGAGTGTCCCAGTAATTATTGTGATAAACAATATTGTTGATTTGAGGCCATTTCCAAGTAATCTAATGATAAAGGCAGCATAATAATGCAAGCTTGCCCTCTCAAAGACAAATAAACGTTAATTTTGCGAAGAACATTGAACACTAGAACTGAAAGATATTTTAAATATCCAAAGTAAAACAATAAATAAAACAGAAATAAAAACTGCTTGCAAATGAAATCTCAAATAAAACGGATTATGATGATTCTGTAAACTACATTTCCCTTTATAAAATATTAATGAAAATGGAAATTATCAAGCTCATTTTAATTTATCATGGTTCAACCTGAAGAGTCCTAATTGGTTAATGGAGTCCACCAAAAGTTAATGTCAGGTGTTCTGGAAAGTCTTGATTTTTATTTGTGATAAACTGTGTAAACCATGAATTATTTTCACAATTATGAGCTGCGCTGTGTCGGTCTCTCACCTCCAATCCCAATAAGATGTTAACGTTTATTTTTGTGACCCGACTAAATACGGCAAAGTTCCAGTTGCATGAATACTTTTGGAATCAAGTCTGCCTCTGAGTTTTGACTGAAAAGATGGAGCCAGTTGTGAAATCACACAAGCTTGCACACATCTGGGCGACTGAAGCGCCACGCCAGGAAGAACTCGTCTGAATTTCAGAGAGTGTGTATATGTACACAGCTTGTGTTGTGGGTAATTTCAGATGAGAGAAACATGATGTGCCAGTTTGCTTCCCTTACTCCCAACTCCTCCCTATCCTCCATCCGGGAGGAGCAGCGGGGGGAGGGTGCTGTTGGGGTTAGTTCCACAGAGGGAGGAGGGACAAGGGTGACTGTGCCCCGTCCAAGGTCAAGCTAGCCTGTGTGAGCAGGGGTTGAGGCAGTAGAGTGGTAGTTCGGCTGGGCAAGGAGCCAGCTTTCCTCCTCTGTTCTCATGAGAAGATAAAGCTGTCAACCCCTGGCTACTGTAGACTTTGGCCAGCAGCTGCCCTCAACCTGTAGGCCCCTTACTGTTCACTGTTCTGAGTACCTGACTCTGTCTGTAGTGGGGGCTGCTGAGCATACACCTCCACAGCCAATGATAGATTAGAAAAAAGATGGGCGGAATCGGCTCTTTTCAGCCGAGTCGATTTCCTCACTAGAGCAGGGGAACATTTCTGATTTCAAAGTAGTGTTATTTTCACCTCAGTTAACTTTGAATCTGAAGATGAAAGAGAATCGAATATTAGACAGTCTTCTATTGCCTCACTAAGCATATTGGTATGTGCATTATAGATGCTACAGCCAGAGTATAGCTGAACTAAGCAGAATTTTAAGTCATAATCCAATAAAAATTCTATTGATTGTGTAAAATTAGGGGTGGGCATTTATCATATTGTTTTTCATTATGATGAAAAATTTCTCAGGAGAAGTTGGATTTATTATGACAATTAAAAAAAATCACAATGTTTGGAAATGTCAAAAACTGGCTGTAATGTTGGAATTCTTTTTTTTTTTTTCTCTGCTGATCGTTCCATGGAAAATCAGCTATTGGAATTGCCTTGTTTCTATTAAGTGAATTTATTTCCTAAATATCAAATTGTGCAATAATATGGACAATGAAAATGCAGCTAAAAAAGTTAATACATTTTAAGTAATCACCCAAATCTATAACTGTGAAGGGAAAAGAAAAAATATTTTATTTGTTTTACTCTACTACCCCTAAAAAAAAAAATCAAGTGCAACCAAACCAACATTGAACATCATCTTGAATGCATCGTCGTTTCCCCGGTGAAGCATCGCACTGAGAGCACAAACATGGGATTGACAGTTGATTGACAAAGTTGATACAGGGAGGTGTGTTTGTCGCTTCCTACTGACAGACACTGAGATTTGTGATTGTAATGTGACAAAAACAAGCAAACGTTCAAGAGGTATGAATATTTTTGCTCTATGCATCTTAAACATACGTCTGCAGATAAAGGAGATCCAGCAGCGACAGATTTCCAGTGAAACGTGCCACTTGAAGAAACTATCAGAAATCTGCAGACAATAGCAGTGCAATCCTAGACCAAGGGCGTATGGTTCCAGATTTTCCTTCCTCCAAGTAGCTCTGTGAACCGAACCCTCTTTTCCTCTTTCTCTCTCTCCATCGTCTTCACTCGAGTTACACTTTAAAGGCTGCATTCAAATTCTCCTCGAGCTTTCTTTAAAGCCCAAAAAAGAAGAAAGAATAGCTTTAAGGACACGGCTGCAATGGATTTTTAACATAAAAGCAATCAGTACTTACATTTCGCCCAAATTACCACGATAAAAAGCTTTAATGAACCCAAGTGATAAATGAACGCATTGGTAAAACTGGACCAACTTCCTTCACTTAACAACCTGACCTACTGTCTTCATTCATTCACAATGCATTCTCTGTTCATCTTTACTCAACTGGTTGATCTAAAAAGGGAAAGTATAGTAACAGAATGAGACTGTTTGTGTTAAAATACCATGCAGCCTTTTGTACTGCGCCGACGAGCATGTAGAAGTCTCCAACACAGTTTTGATTGACAACTTAATAAATTAACTGTCTTACAGGTCAGACTAACACCTGTGATGATGATAAAAAAAATAAAAAATAAATACTGGGGTTGTAGCCAAGGTGGGTAGTTCCTTATTTGGAGCTGGTTCAAACAATAATTGTACCTGTCTGCACAGGCATAATCTGCAAAGTTTGTTCTCCACCTACATCCTTTGCCAGTACACCCAATATACTTTATAGTAACATTTTTATATTCAACTTCATTTCTTGAAATTCTAATTAAGTAAAGTGGTAAACTTGGAAGATGAAAGTATATTATTTTAAAAACACAACCATTACTCTGTTGAATTTAGTACTAAAGCTTGATGTGCCAAATTTAGTGCCTTTTCTGTTCTGCTCTGCTAAAGTGTCTCTAGGAGCAAAACATGCAGAGATTAGCTGTGTAATTAGCCGCGTTATCAACCATGGTAGCCACTAGACCATGGCTGGCTGCTGATAAAAAAAATATTAAAGTAAAGTTTTGAAAAACGAATTTTCCCATCATTAAAAATCCTTTTAATAAGCAGCTAGAGTTTTACCTGGCAGATCAACACATTGCTGCTCAGGCAGCAATATACATTAGGTGATAATTCAAGTCAGACTAATTTACTAGCTAATATCCACTTGTTTTATTTTCATTGTGTAAAAGCTAAATATTTAGATATTTTTCACTCAGGCTTATATTGTGAGAATCTCATCCTGGTCTATGTCTATTCATGGCAAAGAGACATTAGTTGTGCTATAGCTTCTTATTTTTCGTTTTCTTTTGGCTGTTCCCTTTTCAGGGATCACCACAGCAGACGGTCATGCTCCATCTACTTGTGATATATACATAAAGTTGCTAATACCATTGCTAAATCAATTGATCAGTTTATTTTCTCCCTGAAAACACATTCTTATAACACTTACTCTACATGAGTGAACTGTACTCAATGTTAAAAATAGCTTACTCTTAAAGCTAATCTATTATTTTAGCCAAAGAACCTGATAACTGAGGAAGCCATTACCATTGTCGACTAGTTTAGCTATAAACTGCATTTGTACTAAATAATGATGCTAATAAGCCAAAATCACTTTGATGAATGATTTAAGTACAGTAGAGCAGTGACCATTGTAGTGGTTGAGAGGTCAAACACTACAATGTGATTTCTTTGTAAAAAGTTTGGAACGTATGGAAAGATCCCGTCCATCATGGCTCAATTTATTTTCTCAATGCTGGTGAATGTGTGGACATGAGCTGTACAGCAGGAACTCCCATAGGAGAGAGGAGAAACAAAGGAATAATAGAAGCAGCACGACAGAAGGAAGTGCAGGGCCTGCGACAACACCCACAGACGGCAAGACAAACACGGAGACGTCGCATGCAGGGCTGGAAAAACTGACTCTTTTCAGCAGCGTCTGCTGACATTACCTTTTAACGCTTGGCGTTTGAGGCTGTGAAATGAATTCCATAGATGCCGCTCTGTCAGCGACGCCTCCGAGACAAACCACAACACACAGCAAAGAAGGAACTTTTGATAACCGCCCACTAAAATGATCTAAAACTTTTAAGAGTTCATTCACAGCCTTTAAATGCGATTTTCCTGCATCACTATTATACAAGACTTCCTTAGAAACAATACCAAATGAGCAGTAGGCATCAGATGACCAAACAATAACTTATGTAAAGAGCTGTTTAACCTTTCATCTTGCAATAAAACACCCTCACTGTCTCCCTAACCCTTTAAACTCCCAGACTTCAAAGCCTGACCTTCTGTGAGATGGAAATAACATTATGACACACACTGACTGACATGCAGCACATTAAATAGTTTCATTGTGCCAACGTGCTTGCACATAAGTGCACATAAGACAAATGGAGAGCACTGTCTTACCACAAGGCAGGTTCATTGATTTCCGTTTCCTCTTTGTTCTTCGGGGCTGTTCAGACCTGGCACTAACATGATTCCTGAGTGTTTCGATCAAATGTGGAAAATTTAATTAGATTCTCGCTCTAAAGACTTTAGACTTAACTTCGACTCACGTTCTAAAAACTTGAGGCTTTACTTTGACTTGCATTGTAAAGGCTGGGCCTGACTGATTGGTGAGACTTAGACTTGTGCTCTAAAGGCATCACTTAGACTTGTACACTGAAGAATGAAGACTTCAATTATGTTTAGTTCACACAGCAAGAATTTTATGCTGATTTTGTCTAAATTTCACCCTTCAGACGATCTCAATGAAGTCAGGATTATCAGGGTGGCTCTTAAGATAATCTGAAGAGATATTCCTGCTGTGTGGTGTTAAGAGTGATCTTGACACCTTGGAAGGATGTCAGGGCCGCTCAAATCTAAAATCGAGGATATTGAACATATTGAATTGGCCCAATATGAGCGCGTGTGTTGTTTACTCTGAACTTATGTTTGATCAAGAGGTTTTACGAGCTTTTCTGTCTGACATATGAGATTTGCTGAGTTGCTCCTGCCGTGTCTTGACATTCTAAAGAGAATCTCAAGACAAAGACTTGTGCTCCAAAGATGCAAGACTGGACTTTGATTAGTGCTCTAGACATTTAAGGTCTGACCTTACTTCATGCATTTGATTTCAGTAAGATTTGTCCTCTAAACAGTCGTGACTGAACTTAGATTCTTGCCCTAAATACTTGCAAGTTGTTTAGACTTGCACTCCAAAGGTTTGAGATTTAGCCCCGACTTTTAAGTTTGGGACCAGAGTCTTTTGAACAATCTCGCATAATAAGGGGAGAAAGCAAGCTTTTCCTTGTGACTGCACATTTGTGTCGACTCGCCTTTCCGTCTTTTCCTATTTGATGTTCGATCTGGATAACAGGATGGACTGTTTACACCTGACATACATGCTTGCAGCATCTGTATTTGTCTCACATACTCCTGCTCAACTATGTTTGTGTCACGGTGAAAAAAAATAAGTGGGAAGAAAACCTTTATGACAGCTTCCCATTCAGACTGCTAAAAAATGTGGATAGAGGTGTGGTGAAGTTGGATCCTAGCGCAGACTGGAGAATGTACGCCTTAGGTTGAAGCAGATATTTACTGAGGAAGGAACTATAAAATTCCAACAGGAGACACGAGGGGAATTGAATAACAGCAGCGGGCTAATAACAGGCGAGGCAACAGAAGGACTAGCAAGCAGACGTGGTGGCAGGTACCAGAAGGATCAAGAAGAATACAAAAATATCCAATTTCTTACTGCTTACTATTTCTTACTACTAAAACCAGGTATGTCTAATCAAGAGCAGGCCGTGCAGATGGATCTACTCAATCTAAAGCTAAAGGCACTAAGAATCAAAACCAATACACAAATAACAAAACACAGTAATGTAACGCTGCAAAATCCCCCCCCCAAAAAACAACAATCACAACAAAATCAAAACCAAAGTGATCATTTGAACATGAATGCATCATTACATTTAGGTGCTTGTCTCTAGAAGGTTACTCAAACCAACCGAGTCTAACTATTATTGCTGATGCAATCATTTGATCTCAGATTATTGTAAGGAACTTTTCATGTTTGACTTCAGTTGCTCCTATTTTACTACTAAATTATTAAAGTCAGATTCTTCAACTTGAGCCCTCAGTTCCTTATACCAAAACCTTGTAGTTGTCGAGATATAAAACTACAAGGGGATAGTCCTTCCCACATCGGGAAGCTCAACTGTGGATATTCTTTGGGTTTTATGTTGTTTTGATTCCAACATCAATGCATAGATCAGTAAGTAATAGATTACAATGAATGGTTAAAAGAATGAGCCCGTTTATTTTTGGAAATATTGATTTGAATACATTAGCTTGTTATAGAAAGATAGCGTTCAAGAAAAAGGAAAATGAAGCTCAAAGTAATTCCTTTCTTATTTAGGATTCCGAAATATACTTCCTGGAATTTAAAAATTCCAGATGATTTCAGACCCAAGACAGACAGGAAGAAAGGGAGGACATAAGAAATTATGAGGAAAGAAATAAGGAAAGGTACAAAGAAGAAAGGAAAGAATGGGCATAAGTAAATAAAGAAGAAAAGATGAGTGGAAGGAAGAAAACCCCCCGAAAAGAAACCAGAAACATACAGAACAAAGTAAGGTAAGGATAAAGGACAAGGAATGACTGACTGAAGGAAGGAAATAAGACAAGAAATTAGAAAAGTGATGAAAGAAGGTACAAGGAAGGACAGAAGAAAGAAAGTACACAAGAAAAGAAGTATATTATATATATGATGGAAGCTTACAAGAAAGGAAGGACGGACGGACCTTGCATCCTGTCTTTCCCCTTAACTTTAGTTTTTCCCACTTATCCAGATCTGATAAATACTGAAACCCAGTTTCAGTCTGTGTAGTAATACCGCTATGTGTAGTCTCAGCCAAGGGAGGCGCCTATTGTCACTTCTTACTGACGCGTCTGCAGCTCACTGATCCTAATCCAATTTTTTTAGAACCGTTTCTGTTTGGATGCCAATCTCTACATTCATTTCTTATTCAGAATGACAGGCCCTGTTTCGGGACCTGCTCAGTGGAGCTCGCTATGTAATTTTGGCTGCCGCTGCAGCAATGGATTGTGGGTCAGAGTATGCAAGCAAGGCCAGTGGAGCGAGGTAGATGAGACACAGAAAGAGAGACGGTAGTCATATCAAAAGACTACAGAGTAGTTTTCTGCTCTGAGGCTCTCCATTGGATGACGGCGGGCACTGCTGAGTGTTTACCCATGGCCCAGTTATTTGCTAATCTCTCCCTCCTCCCCCAACTGGCCTTCAGTGCACCCTCCTAGCTCCCCTCGTGCTACCCCTTCCCTCGGCTTTGCTGCTAAAAAACAACAGCGATCTAATCTCTCCCTCTCCTCCCCTCCCCGCTGCCAACGCAAAAGCAACGCAAGACAAGGCGGTCTGAAACTTGATTATAAGGCACGAGGATGTGTTGGCTGAAAGCGGGGCTCATGCATCTGTGCATGCACAGTCATTGCCTCAAGCAGGCATGCAGGCTTTTCAAAGCCAAGCACTGACTCCCCATCAGAATTTATCGGTGCTTTTCCGCCTCTGTCCAGGCAGAACTGCCCCAGACTATCTTCTCCCAAACATAGCGTGTTTTCATTAGCACAAAACGCTCAGGGTTAAGCAAATCTTCTGAGCAGCACTTGTACCTGTGTGAGCCATGTCCGCTGCTGTTGTTTGGGTGCACGGCTTGTTTGGTGAGGTAGGATGAATCGGATTTGCACTTGCTGACACCCCCGATTTTCCAAGTCCTCAGGTTAAGTTTAAAGATGGAGCAAGGGGGCTCTAATCTGTTCCATCTGGTGCTCTGCAATGACCCCCCCCCCCCCCCCCCGATAACACCACCATTCAGTCTGTGTCTGTCTGAGTCTGGTACAGTTATGCTAATCCTTGGTTTATACTCCCCTCAAAGCTGGGAGGCCTCCATTATTGACCACCAAACAGTTACACCAAAACCCCCACCCACACTCCTCCTTCTATTATCCCTGTATACCTTAACTTTCCCAAATATGTCATGAAAACAGTCATGACAAGTGGTGTTTGCTCTCACTCCATGGGGGGGTGCATAATCTTGGATTATATAAGCAAGGAAGTCTGGTTTTAGGCTGTCCCTCCATTTAGGCTGTGTTTAAAACATCATTTCCTTGTTGAAGAAATGAGTTACAAGTACGGACTTGTCTCGCCATAAGCTTGATAGGCTTATTTTCACCACAAAACAATGCAAAACCAGTGAGGCCTGTGGCTGTCTGGTATGTTGGGGATTTCGCTTTTTCTGGGAGAGAGAGTATTATTTCCAATGAAACTCACAATGCTAAAAGAACAGTGATGGATCAGAACCAAAACTCCCTTAATAATATTAGTGACTGCCAGAAATAAATATTTTGACTAATATATACAATGAAACTTTTAGTATGTCAGTGGCCATGTCAAGGAATGCCAAGCTTTAAACACATTCATAACCTCTAAAATATTCTGTCGTACCTTTAGTTTAAAGTCCTTAACTTGAGATGGCAGAGAAAATGCCAAATTAACTGGCATTATCTTTGATTGCATCTCACGACAGCCCCTCCCCCACCTGCTGCTTCAAGCAGCACACTTTTCATCGTGAGGCGGACAAAAAGCTTTTACACTCGTCTTTCAGTCTTAAGAAAAAAACTAACCCGCCCCACATGTTGCTGTGCACTATTCATCAGCTGAAGGAAGGGTGTTTGATAGGGTTTCATAATAGACTGCAAAATTACCATATCACAATATCAATATAGCAAAAACCGTGATGACTGTTAAATATTATCAAATTAAATAATTGCTATCCCAGACATACATTTACTAATGCTTGTTCTTTTATTATCGCAGCAAATTTTAAGATATATTGGCAAAGTCATTAAGAAACTACAATTAAGTTGTTTTATTGCCAAAACAAAAGATGTGCATAAATGTAACTTTACCAATAAAACAACATTGTTGAATTGTAAAAATTAGCTTTTTTTAGTAGCTGGATAGTCTGAGTTCTATCTGAGTTCACAAACCCAAACCAGAAAGACATGAAAAGTAGAGAGGCTTAGTTAAATATTTGTTCACTTCTTGCGAGTCATATCATAGTCACTGTGACATAATTGCAGATCACGTCTTTTTTTAATATAAAGTAGGCCTAGTGCAAATATCTCCTCTTACAAAAACTTAACCAGTCGTGGCTTTGATACAAAAGAAACCCTGTTGTTCACAACTAGCTTCAAGAGTTAACATACATCTAAAAGACAATGCTATTTAGGAGGAAACCCCGGCCAATTCCCAGCTAGACGTGGGTTGATTACAGTTGTTAAAGTACACCAAAGTTAGAAAGTTTCAGATTCTAAATGACTATGAGTTATGGTTTAAGATCTACTTCATGAGATAACTGAGTAAGCAACGGAGCAGCCCACATTTCCAAAAAAAAAAAAAAAAATGGAGTGTCAAGTGTCAAAGTGTAAAATTAATGGAGCCACACCTTATCACCCTTAAGGCTCTGGAACTACAGAAAAATGTCTGCTAGGCAGCAACATCAAAATAATAATTACTACATTATTATAGGTGTAAAGATCAATGTTATTTTAGCAGCTATACAAAAGGAATAATTGTTGTCTGTTTTAAAAAGACCATATCATATATCATTTCTTGAAAATCTAATACAGGCCCATAATGAATCTACTCTCTATAATACTGAAATATCCCCTATTCTACAAGAGTTTTTTTAATATAATTTTTTATTGACAATGCAATATAATTTTTGAGTACATTCCCACGTTTTAGAGTAAATCTTTGACATTCTTACAGCTGGGAGTTACTGTTTTCTGGATGTCTTCTGTGAGAGTCTTTGCAAAGCTGAAGCACATAGCAACATCCACGGTTTGTGATGTAAAAGGATGGCAACGGAGAAGAGAAGCAATTACTGAGTTGGCAGACATGATTTTTAAAAAGCCCAATATCGACTGAAATGCTTGCGGCTACCCTGCAAAGGTTCTCTCTGTGAAAATCCTCAACATGTTTTTTTTTTTTTAGAACTCCAGACTCATTGTCTCTGCTGGTCAAGGAGAACGCTCTGTGCTAATCATAGGCTGTCACTCTGAGTTACCATCTCAAGGCTGCACCTTTTGTTTTTCTGAAACATCCGCTTAATTTCTCCTCTTGGCCGTCGTAGAGCGCTCACTGAACACTGTTCCATTGTATAAATCGCTGCGTTCGCCACAGCTCACAACTCTAACTAAGGTGAGACCAAATGATCTCTCATTCCAGCAGCAACTGAGCCTACAAGCTGCAGCCACACTGCTCTCCTCTTGAATCTCAATATATAGTTTCAAATACTAACAGATCATAATCTCTCATGTTCTGTGTCCACATTGCTTTGCTTCGGGTATTCAGATACCGGTTTGTAAGATTATACTGGCTGTATCTCTGTTTCTATGGGATAACTGCAGTTTGTAGCTAAAATCTGTCTTTTGTAGAGATGCACCGATCCGACATTAATATCTGTATCAACCCCGATATCGGAAAAAATATAAAAAATTCTAGAATTCTAGTTTAATTTTTTGCTTTGTCCTCTGAGCAACGTCAGGCTTTATCATTCATCTTACATTATATTTATTGCACTTTTCTGAAGTTTGTTGCAGTTTATTTTTTTACATGTTTGACCAAGGGAGTCAACCTATTGCTCCTGTCAGTTTCAGTTAATTTATTTTACATCGGCTACTATACTCCTGACTGAACAAATTAAAATTCTGTTGACTTTACATGTTTGACCAAGCTTGTGAGGCCATTTGTGTATTTAAGTGTGCTGTAATTGTGCAGAGTTATTAAATAAATTTGTAATTCAGTACATGTATGTCTGCGCTTTGAAAAACAGGAAACATTTTAAGTCGACTCGGCTGATTTTCTGTTGCTGAATCGTATTGGCTGATGCAAAACCTCAGATATTTGTATCGTTATGGGAAGTGGAAAACAGGATCGGTGCATCTCTAGTCTTTTGAAAGCCATTCATAAACCGGTTTACTACTCTTTTGTTTACCTCCATGGAAGGCATTAGTCTCCTTCGTAGAACTAACCATGCTCTCTTTTTTTTGCTGTTGACATCACTGCTAAGGGTAAAAAAAGAACTAGATCGTTCAGGGAGAAATTAGTGATTTGTTCAGCTAACATAAAAGTCTGTATGGTCAATAATCCAGTCTTGCTAGATGTGTAGATGAAAATGTGCCTTTTTTTTATGTGCAGCATTAGTAGGAATTTGCTACAAGTTGTTCTGAAACTGAGAAGAATCTAAAAGTAGCGCCGGAAGGTTTGAGATTTGTTTTGAACCGCTTCCCAATTCAGGAACACCAACACACTAATTAGTCCCATGGGACATGTAGCATTAGCCCAACCACACCAATGTCGGCTGCAAACAGGTTAAACTAAAGGCATACGGAAGGAAGGAAACAGATGTTTATGAAAGATTTCTTATAACTTTCTGCATTTTAACTATGGCTGGGATGAAATTTAATACCAGTTTAGCAAGGGAATTATCCACACACTGATGTTGTTTATTTATATGTCCAATTTATAAGACAAGGCACTCCAAGCCGTTACTTGCAATTGGTTCAGAATCACTCTGAAGAGTTCTTGAACAAGATAAGAGCAAGAACTGCACCCAACCTGTGAGCCATTTCTCCTGCACAGCAGCTTTACTGATGTCAGTGGGTGCGTTTTGAAGGTCTGAATATAAAACACTTTTTTTTAATGCACTTTGGCCAAGCAAACACACATTAGACTCTGAGCATAACGAGCCTGAACACACAGAGGTTTGCAAACGTACTTGCGGGGCATCAACTTTCCCACATTTTGTCACAGTACAACTACAGGATTGAATCTATTTCATTGTGGTTTTATGTGATAGACCAACAGAAAGCGTCTGACATTTGAGGTAGAAATGTTACATTATTATCCAACATTTTTATCGATGAAAATATAAAAAGTGTGGTATGTTTTCATATTCAACCTCCCATCACTATGATACCTCCTCTATGTTGGTGTATCAATTAAAATATTGAGAAAATACAATACATTTTTGGTCGTAGGAAAATTTTGAAAACAATCTCCAAACACTAACAACTTCAAATAATAAAAATAACAGATATAGTTTCTGATAACTCTATGCCTATGAATTGAGCGATGAACCAACACATGCTCCAAAGAGATCTTTTTTGGCAGCGACTCCCGCCACCAGGCTGAACTTCTTTCACCTCAGCTACCCATCTTTTCTTCCCACACATTCTACTGTTCTTCTGTCTGCTACTATCTTATCGTGCTCAAGGTTTCACAGAAGCCTGGCTTCAACTCCGAGGTCTCAAACACATGGCATGAGTTGGCAGGCGGGGACTGCGCGTGCTTGGCTGCGCTTTCTTCCAGGCCTTTTGCACACAGAGAGACTGAAAAGGGTTCTAAAAGTTTGTTTTTTTTTTATGCAACTGCATGAGCAACACAGACAACAGAGGCAGTGTGTGTAAATTTAGCCAGGATGGTTAGAAAATTCTCTAAATGCACAGCTGGACTGAGGCATAAGCAAACTAAGCAGGTGCTTACGACCTCCTGGCCAGCAGGAGGCGAACATCAATGCTCAAAATGCCGCAGATGTAATTTTTCGTGATGTCTGTCTGTTAAAACATGCTGCAACTTTCCCTACATCTATGACTTGTTCAAGATAACAAAATTAACTCCTAGTTAACAGTCTAATATTTTGGATATTTTAAAATTAGAATAGAAATGCACAAATCAGAGTTTTGCCAATAACTTCCCATTTCTTGTTTTTGTAAAGCTTCGACCTTTTACAACAATTTGGGTAAAAATAATTGCCAATGATTACATCGTTGGCATTTTAAACTCTTTTGCATTTTGTATTAGCCAATACAATGGCTAGCATTACTAAAATCACGGTCCCTGTGTACCGTATATTTTTGAGAATGTAGATCCTTAATTTAATGATAATGCTTACATAATCCACAACAGAACAAAGCTGAATGTTCAGAAGGGATTAAGCTGAGCAATTTCACAGTATTTTGTTAAGTCAAATGAAATTCTGTCATAGCTTAAATCAGTGGTTCCCAAAGATTTTCTGGGGGGGGGGGGGGGGGGGGGGGGGGGGGGGGGGGGGGGGGGGGGGGGGGGGGG
>CAEFZX010027129.1:0-26199 GCA_903066825.1 Alfaro cultratus
TTTTGTAATAATTCAGCCTAATAAAGCTGGAGGCTGGGAACAAGGGAGTCTGATCTTCCAGTCGTCTAATCCTCAAGGGACACAGGAGGTAAAAATCACCATCAGTGACATCAGTTTGCAGCAGTGGTGGATCTCAGATAAGGAGACATCGTACATGGCATTCCCATCCCAATCAAGGTCACCTCACGCCCTCTGAGGTTCAGTCACTTGAATTTATTATAAATCGTAAACTGCTGCAGAAGTAAACGATAATCTGAATCACATAATGAGTAAAATGTGTTTTTAAATAATATGATTTGACTGCTGTTGTGATTTAAAGCTCCAGTAGCCGTGACCTTGATGTTTGCGTTGGGTTAGTAGTCTGACAGCACCACCTGCTGGTCACAAACCAACAAGTAAGTCATTATGAAAGCCCCAGTAACTTCAATAAATGTCAACTTCAATTTAAAAAACTGAACAAAAGAGTATCTAAATGTTATTTCCATGCATATCTTTAACTAACATTGTCCAGACTCTTTGAGTGTTCTGGTTTTCATTAACTTAAAGCAACAATAAAACACTAATTTAATTAATTGATGTAATTTATTAATACAAAACATTTTTAGTCCTGGTAAAAAAAAAAAAAAAAAGGCCTAGATGTAGATAATATTTTATTGCACCCTGCAAAATTAAGAAAAATCCAACATTTAATTTCTACTTTGAGAAATAATAATTTTAAAAATCAATTAGTGTCTCTTTTAACATGTTTAAAGTTACACTTTACTTTTTAAAGTAAGCATATTGATCAGTTCTTAATAAGTGATCAGAGGTTTCTGTTTCCCACAGGGGCAAAAATACGACACCACTAAACAACATTTTCTGATAATTACTCTTCAAAATGGGAAAATAATAAAATATCCCCTTTTTTCTCACAAGATATTACATACTTGTGAGTATGTAATATCCTCACAAGTCAGGAAATAATTACAAGAAAATTGCTACTTGCTGAAACTTACATAAGTTTAGAGTTAGAATAATATTTACAAAGTTGTAAAAAAAAATCTTTACCAGGCCACCAGTGGTTTTGGAGGGAACAATTCACAACATGTCTCAAACTTTGGTACAAAATTATCAGAAAGACTTTCTTCAATCTGATGTATGTGAAGATTTGAGACCACCTTTACAAAAACATTTAGTTTGGTGTTTCAGAAATGACAAAGACATAACTAATGCTCATTTAAAGCCAACAGCTATTAAAAAAAGAGTAATGCATGATCTTTTTTAAAAGCAGAAAGTTAAATCAAAACAACAAATTTTCCACTTGGGAGTTCATTTTACGACTCGTGCTATTGTGTTTAAAATACAGTCTGCCTGGGGAAACTAATAGGATCTGTGCAGTTTGCAGAAGGATTTGATTTAGTAGGCAGACACTAAAACAAATTAGTGGTTTATGTAAAAAAAAAACAACAACAACACACACACACACATCCATATTAGTGCATACTGACAATAAAATCAATATACACATACAAAAAATAAGTCATGATTTTAAAAAATATAGCTGTTTTAAAATGAGCAAGAATTAATCAACTCAGTCCATTCATCCATCTTCAAAACCCATTTGGTCCTGATTAGGAATTGCAAATCCATCACAGAACAACGACAGACACTGATACCTAAAAGCAAAATTAGAGTTTTCAGTACTGCTAAAAGGCACATCTTTGGGTTCTGAGAAGAAGCTGATGACACAACAAGCAACAATCAAAACTGCACTCAGAAAGACTCTGACTTGCACTTCCCCTCTTATTATTTAAATCTATTGTAATCTCTAAGCTGGCGTGGAGCAGTCCCTCCCTTCCCACCCAGGATAACACCTGCAGTAGAAGTCAGACTTCATTTGCAGCACACTTTGTGCATCCATCTGCCCTAAAACCATGTAGTTTGTCCCTCCTGCCGGTTTCTTCTCAGACAGGATCTTCCACGCTGTGGGGTCGAGGTGGAGGTAGGCGCCCGACTTCAGGTCCGACCTCTGACACCGTCCCTGAGAGGAGCACAAAGTCTGGCTGCAGAGCGTGGCAGCTGAGGTCACGTTGACCACGTAGGGACCTAAAGTCTCATCAATGTAGGACTTGACTGCTTGACATGTAGCCTGGACAAACACAGCAAATAGCATAGAATAAACAACTCTCTGTGCTGGAGCTCAGCAAAAATAAATCTGTTCTTCGTTGTCTCTGCAGTGTTTGTTTTAGAGTAAATAAAGTCATATAGCAATTTTTTTTTATTCTTTTAGTTTTTATGATTAATAGATTTAATCTACACATATAATATGTTTTCTGTGAATTATTTGTTGTCTGCTGATACTCTGCAAACCCTTCAACTTTTTCTCATTTTATAACATTATAACCCAAACCTGAAGTGTATTTTCCAAAGATGTTGTGCAATAGACCAACATAAAAGAGTGAATGATTGGGAAGTGGAAGCAAAATGACTCATGGTTTTAAACTAAATAATTAGAAAACAAAACATTTAGCTCCAAATTAAATATTTAGGTGTCAAGCTAAATATTTAATATTTAGCTTCAAACTAAATATACGGTTTGTGAACAAAATATTTAGTGCCAAATTAAATATTTAGGCCCAAACAAAACACTTAGCTCCAAACTCAATATTTAGTTATTAAGCTAAATATTTAGATTCAAACATAATATTAAGCTCAGTGCTAAATATTTAGCCTGAAGTTAAATATTTACTTAGCAAACTAAATATTTAGCCTGAAGTTAAATATTTACTTAGCAAGCTAAATATTTAAAATCATGCTAAATATTTAGCTATATCTTCACTTCAAAAACAACTTTGAGGTTGTCACTGAAAAGCTTGATTTATACTGAGATTATACTACACACAGGAGGACTCTAATAAGACAACTTCTGAAACCAATTGTTTGCACTAGATTTCACTTGGGAAAGCAGAGTAAAGGGGGCTAAATACAAATCCAACCCTCAAATTTTGATTTTTAATTAAACCTTTTTTTTTTTTTTTTTTTTTTTTTTTAAAAAATGCAGTAACTTTTTTTTGTTCCAAATAAGAAATTTTAATTTATATAAAAAAAAGTTATAGAACATGAAACACTTTCAGGAGGAGTGAATACTTTTGCATGTCACCATAAACTGGAAATTTTACAAATTCCTCCTTTGAGATCTTCAGCCTCTTTTAAGGAGTCTCACTGCAGTAGAAGCCAATAGGTGCCTGAGATGCTAAAGGTCATCAAACACTTGAGAAATAGTCATAAAGGAAAATGATTTGTAAAAAGTATCACTTTTACAGCAACTTTTCTAATAAGTGTTTCAACAGACATCTGCAGGATTATATCAGTGTTATACAAAGGGAAAACAGCCATTGCATGTTTCATACCTTAGATTTATCGAATGCATGGTCCCCCCACAGCACGACCCCAGCAGATCCTAAAGCCGCGCTCTCTCCTACAGTGTAGACCAGATGCTCCTGTGTTGTGAAAACAGAATATTATTTACATCGAACCATGCTGAAGAAGATGGTACTAACCCGCCACTCACCTTGGAGAGGAACTGTAATGTGTAGGTGTAGACAATGCGGGCATAGGGGAAGACAGGCAGCTGCGACGGGGTCACCTGATCCGCCGCCCTCATGGCCTCCAGGATGCGGTGATGAGCGTAGAGCAGCACCTCTTTGCCGAGGCCTCGCTGGTCCAGGCTCAGGTAGATTTCAGGGTACAGAGCGGAGGAAGCGTTCCACATCCAGATCAGCTCATCGTTCCTCCTCAGCTCCACATCTGGACACTCACCTGTGTAGTTTACGCTCCTGTCGTTGTAATAGTTGTAGCAATTGGGAAATCCATAAAAACCCCACAAGCCACTTGGCCTCATTTTCTGCCCCAGTTTCTGTGTTTCCTCCATGAATTTCCTCCCAGCTTGCTCAAACTCCAGCCGAGCCCCTGCCTCCACCTGAGCAGGACTCCAGTCTGGATGCCTGGCCCTCACCAGGGCTTTTGACCCCTCCTTGTACACTTGCTTACTGTCCCAGTTTCTCTCCCACACCGGCCGCCAGCTCTCCCAGTCCACCACCGCCAGGCCCTGGAAGTCTCTGTCAGGGATGTAGTAGCGGATATCTTCGCTGGCGAGTTGGAGGTGTCTGTCTAGGCTGCTGTTCTGAGGAACCCCGCCGTTGATAGGCTCGCCCTGGGCTGAGTACCGAGGGTACAGACCCAGCTTGTCAGCATAGAAAATAGTGACGTTTTCACCTATGAAGGTTTGATTTCGGTTCTGGATGATGCTAAACATCCCCAGGTCAAGATCCACGCCGAAATGGGAGAGGCAGTTCTCTGTGGGGGCGTTCCACACAGAGAGAAATGGCGCCTGGCTGAAAGGCGAGGCAACAGGCAGCCCTGAAGTTAGTCTGAGCAGACCAAAGAGGAGCAGCACCTCACAGAACCTCATGGCTGAAAAGAGGAACAAAGAGCTGTCACTAAGACATGTTATGAAATTTCAGACATTTGCAAAACAGTGTCCTGTTTTTGTGTCAGCAACTCAAAACATCATTAATTTCATTAATTTACGGCACTTTTTTGCCTGGAAAGAATAAAATCAACAAATGCAAAATTGTGTAAGAATGTAAAAAGTTTCAGAATGGCTCAAAGTCCAGACCTACATCAAGTTGTGAATGTGCAATAAGACTTGTGGATTTCTGTAGAACCAGTTCGCAGATAAACTGATAATAATTTCATAGACATGTATCGCATGCGCGATACATCCGGAAATATCGCGCATGCGCACAATGCTGGGGGGCAAGAAGACGATTCTTTAACTTGCCATGGCCACTGCTCCTCGGCCATCGAGCAATTACGTAAATATTTCTCTACGGACAGAAACATTCAGTCTCTTTCCAGTTTTACTGTTTTCATGTTAATGTTGTCAAAGTCAAGCTAACATAACTAACTTACCTTTCTCTCCTTCGCTATTTCTTTTTTTAATTAAAACCTTTTACTGACCTGTAACCTTGTGTTCTAGCGCCCCTTTCTCTCTTATATATCATGCATACATTTAAGATTTAGCGCATTATGTTGACAGCTAAAACCAATGGTAGTCATCGTCGGAGAGGCGGTTTTCTCCCGCCAACAGGAAGCTGGGGGCGGAGTCTTGCCCCCATGACGTCAAGTTTCAACGCGTCAAATAAAATGTTGCTAAGCAATCAATCAATCATTTATTTTTTTTATACAGCGCTTTACATAACCAAGGTTTATAAGACTAGTCTTTTACAGTGGAAAAGGGAACATAAAAGAAACAGCAAGAAGTAAATGCAAAAAAATAAATACAGCAACACAGAATAAACTGAAAGGTAAAAAAGGAGAGCACTAATCAGAGAACCAGGCAAGAGGCCGCTAACCATGCTGAAACATGTTGGTGGTAGTATTATGGTTGTGGAGAATCTTTTTTTTTTATAACAACAGAACAGAAAAGCTGCTCAGTTAATAAATACATTAAACTAAATACAGAACAAGCCTGGATGAAAACCAAATTGAAGCTGAAAGAGATTTGAGCTTCATTTCCAGCAGGACAACAACTCTAGCTGCAATAGAATGGTTTGGAACAATGCATATTGATGTGTCTGAATGTCCTAGTCAAAGTACAGATCTAATTCCAATTGAAAAGTTGTGGAAATACTAATGCTTTGTTTAACTCTTAAACAACAGATCTTAAGTGTTGTCAAATAGTCTGAGTTTAGGCAAGAAAAACATCTACAAAGAATAACCCAGTCATAAATCCAGCGCAGATTTTCAGCACTAAAACAGCAGCTAACCATTTCACACAAAATGAATTAAGCAAGCATGACTAACGGAAAACTTCAAACTGGTGTGAATTTGTAACGAAAACAACCCTCTTACCTACTGTAAAAACTTCCAAGAGGTTCTAATATGTGGTTTGCTAAAGACACCAGAAGTCTCATGATCTGACTGAAACAGGGAGGGAAACCAAGCAGGGAAAGGGGAAGTGAAACACCAGAACTGGAACCAATCCGACGCAAGATCAAGATTTCTACCAGCAAATGAGAAGAGACATGCAAATCCTGCAAAAGCAGCTTTAAAGTCACAGGCAAGATCCAACCGAATCCAGCCATTCGCTCCCTCATGCTGCTTTCAATATAAACACATAAACAGAGCTGGAAATAACAGGAGAGGTCACAGAGTACTAAGAGACAATCAAGAAAGCCATAATGAACTCCTACACATCCAAATTCACATGTAAGCTCTGCTCAGCTTATTAAAATAGTATAAATAACTTTTGGCCAACAACACCCTGTAATTACAGAGGGAAGGAGTAAGAGGCTGCCGCTTGCCTCCCGGGAACAGCGGGCTCGGACTGTCCTGATGAATAAGTCACAAAGACTTCCTAATGAAACTTCGCTTTTATTTGTAAAAGATAACAAATATGTACCTTTGTAATAACAAAGTCAGATCTTACCATTAATGCTTCCAGTGATTTGTACAAGAAACTGCACAGGCTCACAAAAAATCGCTTTATTTGCAGTGACAAATCAGAAGAAAACAGCATGTACTTTTGCATGTATAAGCAGTTTCCAAACTTACCCTCAAATGAAGTTCTTGCTTTGTGATTCTGAGGTAAAAACACACACGCACTGTGAGTTGTATAAAGGCATTAGTAGTCATGATTCAGACATACAAATAAAAACCCAAATATCAACTTCAAATACATTCAAATAAATAGAAATGCGTGGAAAAACATCCGACGCCAGAGAGTGGTCAATTTGGGAGGTTAAACATTTTTTAAAATCTGGCACTTCGTGTGTGTATGTAGTGCTCCAAGCTGATTTAAGTGCTTTATTCCCACTCTGACCACCCAGCAACAAACATATTCCTTCATTTTATTCAACACATTTACAACAGAAGCATCAGATCCTGCAGAGAGACGGAGAATCTGACACCTTGGGAGCCAGGGGGAAACGGAGAGCAAAATGTAAACAGTGTCATTTCCAGCGGGGCCTCTGCTGTTTAAAAAACGCTTATAATTTATAAACAAACATCACTTTTCCATCCCCTTTGTTTATAATACAGTTTGACTTTCTGTCATGAAAGTTTTGCAGCAGAAAATTACTAACTAATCCCTCTTTGTGCTTGTGTGCAGTGCTTTACGAAAGCCTTGATTTCTTCTGTTTCACATTTTGTCACATTACAACCACAAACTTTAAAGCATTTATCAGGGATTTACGGTATAGACCAACACAACGTGTTACATTACTTTTTAATTAACTTTTCATGCACATCATAAATCTGCTTTTTGGGGCAGAAGTGGAAGAGACAGATAAATTAGAAAAATGGTGAAAGAAACCCTGTTAGATGCTGCAAAAGGATTGAGACTTAAGTTCCCCTTACTGAAAGACGAATGCACTGCAAAAACACAAAATCTTACTGGTTTTTTTAATGTAATTTCTTAGTACACTTAAAATAAGACAAAACTAACGAACAAGTAACTTTTCAGCAAAATATAGGAGATTGTTTTAAGACAAAAAGTCCTTGATGTTAATGATAAAGATCTAGCTCCAGCGGCAAATTATTTCACTTATAAAATGGAAAAAATGTCTGCCAGTGGAACTAGTACTACTCAGTCAATATTAAACTATTATTTACTTAAAACATTTTCATCAATACAGTATTGATGAATTATTGACTTAAAACAAGCATTAAAACCAGGCCAGAAGTGTCCAAGGTGCGGCCCGGGGTCCATTTGCGGCCCTCTGAAGGATTTTGTGGGGCTCCCACACCTGAACTCATCCGTCCTGCTTGCATAGTTGGTTGATCCAGACAAACACTTTTTCATCACAAACAATGTTTTGTTGCTGAAATGTGCTATACATATGAAATTTGATTGATTGATCTTTCAGGGCAGTTTTTTCCCCAAAATAAATAACATCCTCTTAAAAAATATTGGGTGCAAAGAATAGACTGCCTATCTATTAAGTTTTGGCATTCATTGTAATTTTGGAGTAATTAGAACCATAATTTTTACTAGAAAGCAAATCTTGCAACCCAAATAAAACACACAACCACAAAAATGTTGAAACTCTGGTCTTGTCTTTTACAAGAATTTACAGATCCGTTTTATACAAAAACATGACTATTTTGAGCTCAATAAGATTTTTGTTTTCTTTATTATTAAGCAGAATAAAAAAAGACACAAAAATTTGGATTTTAAAAATCAAACTCTAAGTTTGATTTAAATCACATCAAAGTTTGATTTAAATCACATCAAAGTTTGTTTTAAATAACATGTGATTTCGAATTTACCGATTTTTGCCCTCATAGCAAAAAGGTTGGACACTACTGAACTAGACCAAAAATATTTGATAAGATTTTGTGTTTTTGCAGTGTGCAAACAGGAAGCCAACTGTGGACCTTCTCAGATCTTATCCACCATTTTGTGTTGGTCCATCATATAAAATATTAACCAAACACACTCAGGTTTCTGGGACAATAAAAATGTGAAAATCAATGTGAACAAATACTTCTGCAAGGCAGCGGATTTGCTAAGATGTATTTGACATTAACACAGGAGCACAACTGCTATCAGGAAGATGACACACTGGAGCGTTGATGTTCTGGTTCGAGTCGCCGACCCTTTTTGGTGCAGCGGGTCTATGTGTTCACAGTCTTTCCCCTGAAAGCCGCTGTAGCACTGGCACTGAAAGTCAGTCTCAAAAAGAACCTTGTCTGGGTCTCCCAGCTCGCCGGCGACCGTCAGTTTGCCGTTTTGCCTCTCGATGCGGTGTGTGAGGGGGTTGAGGTGAAGGTAAACATCGCTGTCCGGATGTTTGCGAACGCAGCGGCCTTGGGAACCGCACAGGGTCTGGCTGCAGAGCTCTGCTGCCGTGGAGACGTTGAGGAGATATGGGCTCAGTGTGCCCTGAAGATACGTGTTCAGGTCAGAGCAGGTGGTCTAAAGACAGGAAGAAAATGTATATTTACAGTAAATGTTAACATTTTACTTCACAACTGCCAGTCACTTCTTGTAAAAGGAAATATAATATGGCCAAATGCATTTAAATGGTACTTGCTACTTGCTATTTAACTGTAAAATGTGAAGTACTTTGTGTTTTATTTTGGAATCCTGGCTCTTATTTTGGTAGTATCTTTAGTAAGTAAATGTAACTGCGTTGAAAACGGGAAAACAACAAAAAAGGAAATGTCAAACTGGTTAGAAAGTAAATTTAAGCTCCTTGCTGAAAGCAGGCACAAGACATGTTAGTTTTTTACGTTTAGGAGGATTGTGAATCCACACAACATTAATGAAAGTAAAGCTAGAGGTTTGCGATTGTGAGAACATAGCTCCGGTTGCCATGCCAACAGCTGGTTGCCGTTCCATTTATGCTAAACTTTAGCAGGAAATATAGTTTTTACATTTAGTTATGAACCATCAGTGAGAGCGACCGTTATTCAGCCACGAATGCTACATTCCTCACTCAATAATGTGCTGCAGTACTAAAAAAACAACATTTAAAATAATACATGAAATAAAAAGATCAACGTTAACCATCTGAGGTCAGTTGAAGGTATTTAAAACAGTCTTATGTTCTAATTGTATTTATCCTATCTAAGACATAAAAGAAATGGGGCAGGATTAAATAAGTATATTTATGCCTACCTTCCTTTTCAATAAAAAGATATCTAAATGTACAGCTCTGGAAAAAAATTAAGAGACCACAGCACTGAACCTCATTGTGAACCTCCTGGTTATTCCACTAAATATTGATTTCTCATCTTTTCCTGAGTTAAAACATCAGTATTGTTGTTTCTAAATCAATATAAACTTGTTTTCTTTTCATCATTTGAGGTCTGAAACCACTGCATCTTTTTGGTTAATTGACTATTTCTCATTTTCTGCAAATAAATAAAAAATTTTTGCTTGGAATTTCAGACATGTTGTCAGTAGTTCAAAGAATAAAAGAACAATGTTCATTTTACTCAAAACATTTACCTATAAAAAGTAAACTCATAGAAATTGATAATTTTAAGTGGTATCTTAATTTTTTCCAGAGCTGCACATTATGGTAATTGATTGTGGATAGGTTTGACTTGAACACTGAGAAATACATGGTCACTGTTTATCCATGCCTTTGAACACTTAAGCACAAAAATTAAAATTCACTACTGGTTTTTTAACTCGAAGCTAGAACATCTTAAACTGGGATTAATCTAAATACCAGGTTCACCTTTGAAGATAAATTGAAGGCAGTATGTGCCATTGTTGGTTTTTAAAGATACTGTTTAAAAGTATCTGTTACAGTCTCATAAATAAATCTTTTGAGGCCTGAATTGATTTAGGCTCTGTTCATACCGATATATGTTTTACAAAACACATTTTCTGCTGTGTTTGTTCCTCCTGCCTTAATACAAAGTACCTTTTTGGTGAGAAAAATTTATATTTAATTTAAAAATGCTGACTGGAGTGTTTTTGGTGTTATCTGTAAAGAGTTACTGTCTTGAGGTAATTAAACACGAATAAGAAGTTTACTTTACACATAGCCACAACTCAAAAATGTATGGGGAACAATAAAGTTTCTCCTTTTAATTATATTTTAGGCTACATCCAATGATTGTTTAAGTTTTCTCATAAAGGTAGAGATACATTTTGTTTACAACCTGTACCCACATTTCTCTCCCAGAACAAATCAGTAAATAATGTGTCTACGATATTATACAATTCACATTGTAAGGCACAAAAGCATACTTGCACCAAATTACAGCCTTGCACAATCATGGAAGAAGCTCCTGGATTGATGGGTTTTACATACAAGCCTCTGTTCTGCCAAGTGAGCACAGATGTGCAAACAGGGAGAAAGCAGACAGGAAGGAGGAGACAAAGATTTGAACTTTGCACAAGGTTTTTATAGAACACTCACATGCAAACTGTCCTACACTGATGTCTACACACTGTGAAGCTAAAAGCAGACCATCAACTCAGCAAAATAAGAAGAAAAACTTATGTAAACGCTAAATAATCAGACTTTTGTGTGAGTCTATACATCATGCGTTTTTCTTCATTTTTAATAGTTTCCTCCTTCCACCTTTAGCAGACTTTAATTTTCCTTCAGACAAGTATCTTCTGTGTATCTGCAGAACAAGTGGCTTACAGTATAATTAGTGACTGACTCGGAGTCCTGAGTGTCAAATGACTTCACATGTGACAGGCAGGCAGGGGATCACAACTTCAGATGAAAACTGTCTGCCAAAAGTATTCATACCTGTTCAACCTTTTCACTTTTTCTCATGTTACAGCCAAAAACGTTGACATTTCAGGGGATTTAAGTGACAGAATAACCATCATCATAATGAGGCAGGCAAGTGGCGCAACATTTTTAAGTACTGTAATTACAAAATACAAATCTGAAAAGTGCGACACGGATCTGCCTCTTCAAGTTAATTTTCCATAAATTGAAAGCAGGTTACAACTCAAAGTTTAGGTTGTAATCTAAAGCTTCAGACATCTCAAAGAGTGCTTCCATCCATAATGTGTAACACCAAGTTTCTCCGTCCCCTCTGTGAAACACGGTGGTGGCAGCATTATGCTGCAGGCAAGCTTCAGAAGGACAGGAGAGCTGGTCAGATTTTATGGGAATATAGCGGAAAAAAAGGTCGATTTTTAAAGAAAACCTATTTGACGCTGCAAAAGACTTGGCATTGAGTTGGAGCAGAACAACAACCTAAACATGCAGCTGGAGCTGCAATGGCTTGGTAAATTAATAGTTTAATAGTTATCTTTTAGAATGTTTCACCTGCTTTATGTTGGTCAAACACATAAAATCCCATTGAAATATGTCAGCCTCCAAACTGAAAATAATTCTAGATTGGGGATTGGTGACAATGTCCCTAATCCATAAAGACAGATCTATTCAGTCTAATTCTATGCTTTATTATTTATTTTACATTATATTCATAATTCTTAATTGTTCTTTCTGAACCATTTGAGAGGTTTGCTGCAGTTATTTTTTACATGTTTAACCAAGACAGTAAGCCTATTGTTTTTATCAGTTTCAGTTTCTTTATTAACTAATTTGCATTGGATGTTATACACCTAACTGCACTGACTGAATAAATTAAAAGTTGTGTTTTTATGTTTGACTAAGGTTGTGAAGCTATTGGTGTATTTAAGTGTACTACAAGTGCTGTAGTCGTGCAGAGTTATCAAATAAATCTGTAATTCAGTACGCTTATGTCTGATTTAAAAGAAAAGAAACATTTAAAGCTCTGTTTTTCTGTATTGGATCCGTATCGGAAGTGAAAAAAGTGGAACAGACAACCTGTGAAACGTGAGTCAGTTTATGCCTACTTTGTTTTTTGCATGTTTTACATCTCCCCACACGATGATTCCTGCAGCTCCCAGAGCGACACTCTCCCCGATGGTGGACACCAGGTCAAACTAGAAAAGAGAATTCAGCTCTTGAAAGTCACAAGTCAACAAAACTGCTTTGAAACTTAAAGGAAAAAAAGGAAGAAACAAGCTTTTATTTTTTCCCCCTTTCTATCTTTATGGGTGATTAGACAGATCTTCAATGTAACCAACACCCTTCCTGCTAGTTCCACACAAATTAAAAGGTATGAGGGACATCTGACTGCTACCAAAACAGGAAAGGACTGCGCCTGCCGATAAGGAAAACTGAAGTGCTGTAGCTTCACTCGGCATGGGAGGGGGGTTGTGAGCTAGCGCTCCTCTGTGATTGAGATTTGTTTGCTTGAGGGATGACACAAGTGCATTATATAAACTTTCCACATAGTCACTTAAAGGCAAGTGTAAAACAGGATATGAGTGTTTCTGAATGATAATTCAAACTTGTCAGCAAGAGAGGCTAAAGAAGACGGCGTGTCACCTCTGTCAGCTGTTCCAGGGAGTTGGCATAGGTGGGCCGGGTGTACACAAAGACAGGACGTGCCACCTCGTCGCCGGAAGAAGCCAAACGCATCCCTTCCTTCACACGGTTCCGCACGAACTGCCGTCCTGGGGAAGAGGAGCGCAGCACTTTTCCCATGTAGATGGAGGGGAAGAGCGCCGTGCTCTCCGTCCACAGCCACTTCAGCTGCTCGTTGCGGGCCACCTCCACGTCGGGGCAGCGGCCAGTGTAGCCCTCCAGGGAGCGCCGGTAGTCATGGTTGTAGCAGTCCGGGAACAGGTAGAACCCCCACAGGTTGTTTGGCCGCAGGTGTTTGGCGTGGCGCAGCGTGTCCAGCATGAACTTCTTGGCAGACATCTCAAACTCCAGCTGGGCCACTTTTCCCACCTGCCTTTCGGACCAAGTTGGGTTCTTCTGGCGTACCAGTCCACGGGAATATCTGCGGTAGGCGTCTTTGCGTCCCCAGTTTCGTATCCAAAGGGGCCGCCACTCTTCCCAGTCAATAACCGCAATACCTACAGCGTCCCGGTTTGGTATGTACTTATCAACACCTTTCTGCATTTCGCTGAGGTGCTGCGAGAGACTGGCGATCTGCGGCAGCCCCCCGTGCACCGGCATCTCATCCGCATCAAAATAGGGGTACATGCCCAAGCGGTCGTGGTAGAACATGGTCAAGTTCTGCCTGACAAAGCCCTCATTTGGTGTGGCCACAATCTGGAACTGATCCAGCTGGAAAGAAACGCCGTGCCAGGGGCCACACTCCTGAGTTGGGACATTCCAAGCAAGGAGAAGGGGCTTTTGGGAGAACAGGGGCCATCTTGTAGGTTTCACTTCCGAAGCGCAGACGCCGTCCCAGAGCAGAACAATCAGGAGCGGTACTCTCCAGTCACGAAGAGTCCAATACAACATGTCTTCAAATGTGTCTCGAGTGTCCTTCTTGGCCCTACAATTTAGAGAGGAAAATTTAGGTTTAGAAATTTCTGCACTCTCTTTCTCTAAATACACTGTTTCAAAGAGGACAAAACCTTAATCGCTGCTGTGCCCATTACTCAACAGGTTGTTGCTAGGTAAACCCAAACTACTCAAGAGATTGTTGCGGGGTAACCAAAGAGTGGGTGAGGTAAGCCCAGTTCACACTACACGATTTTAGAATTGTCGGCCAATTTTCAAAACCTGAGAGACCACACACTAGCCAACCAAAATCGTAGGCATAACGCGTTCAATCGGACACACCACACACGAACTGATTTCTCACCGACATTCAGATTTTAGAATACAGGAAAAGGTCACTATAACACACGTGAATTTAGAGTAAACAAACATGGCCGACAACGTAGACGCAATATTGACAGTTTGTGAGCTTATTTTAAACTGAAAAGATGTAACAAAAAGAAAAGGTGTTGGATAAAAGAGTGGAAACTTGACATGCGGCGGCTCTATTTTTTTTAAAGCTAAGTTTTTTTGTCTATATGTGATACACTATAAAGTGGGAGATTTTAGTCATCACTTGTTTATATAGTCAAGAAAATCTGTTTAAGAGTATAAGCCACCACATAAATTATTAGTGTTGCAATGTATTATATGTGTTTTTTTAGACTGAAATTGACCGAAATACCACATCAAATCAAAAAGGAAAATAAAGGAACCAAAATGTAGACAGCACTTCACCAGGAGACCTAGAGTGAGGAGCTCTGGCCCCTCACTCCTCAGACAGAGTTTGGGGAAGAAGACGGTGGTCGTTCCTTCATTCACTGAAGCTATTCATGTTTACAGGCTTTCCACTCAGAAGAAAGGAGAAGTGGAGACATCCATAAACATCATTTGTTACAATTGTTTCAACCCAGCTGAGACGTGTAACAAACTGTGGGGGCTTGTCCGGGATCTCTCCTCATCAAAACCATTGGGAGAAGATCCAGAGATACTAGAACCACGTGACCAAGGTGACAGTACACAGCTGAAGACCAGGAGTCAACTCGCGTCCAAGGTGGAAGATCAGAGTGGGAAGAAACCGCCATCCTCCACCAAAACCGAACTGCAGCTCCTGAGGTCAACATATGCTGGTCGCCGAGGATCCACATCGCCGATCCAGAAGACAACGTACTCTATTTGCAGCTGAGCCACTCTGCCGATCCAGAGGACAACGTATTGTAGTTGCAGCTGAGCCACTTTGCCAATCCAGAGGACAGAGTACTCTAGTTGCAGCCAAGTTGTTGATCCAGAGGACAGCGTACGCTATCTGCAGAGGAGTCAACTCATTGATTTGGAGGACATTTAGGATTTAGGGACAAAACATGCAGATCTCTGACAGAGACTGAGGCCCCTGATTGCAAACAGCCAAGTTACAGATGAGGAAACCATTAGCCAAGTCATGAAAATTATGAGTGATGAGAATGAGCACCAGCGCAGACTGGGCCAACTCCCTAGACAAAAGACAATGCAAACACACAGTACCAAAGCTGAAACAGGAGGTAATCAACAACAAGTCACCAGACATAGTAGCAGGCAGTAAGAATCTCCAGACAATAGGACAGCTCAGTGTTCAAGTTGAGGCCTTGACTCAGATGGTGGCTTCATTGATGGATCTGCATGTAGCTAACCCACAAGTGTCTCAACCTCTAACTAGGTCAGCCCATATGCAACCACACCCTCCCTACCAACCATCCTCAAGCAGGCAGCCACAACCTCTAATGAGGCAACCTGCAGCTCAGATGAGGGGCAGGATGGCTCGTTGTCCTAGGTGTACTGAGCAGAACTCACAGGAGTGTTACCATTGCTCTACATGTGGAGAAGCAGGGCACAGAGCGATTGGGTGTTTGAAGCGAGTCAAGCCGCAGGGAAATGGGACTTGGTCTCTGTTGAGGGACACCCAGAGACCGGCGAGCAATTCCAGTCCCGAGCAGTAGATCAAACCTCAAGTCAAATAGCAAGACGCCTCAAACAAAGACAACATCAGGAGCCTCACACATCCCTCAGCAAGAGAACAGTCACCTGTACAACACCCCTTGTTGGAAAGAAAAGCCTGCTGAAATACCTGCTTGGTGGCTACCCAATTACAGCCCTATTTGATTCAGGGTCGCAAGTGAGTATAATCGACCAAGAATGGGCTGCCACTCACATTTCAAATTGTACAGTGAGACCCCTTTCTGAACTATTAGAGGAACTCAGTGTCTATGCAGTTACAGGCCATGCTGTACCATACAGTGGATGGGTGGAGCTCACTGTCAACATAGCAGGAAAAGATTACCCCAACATGACCATACAGGCTCCTTTCCTTGTCAGTCAGCTGCCCCTGCCCCAGCCCCTTCTCAGAGCCAATGTACTGGAGGAGATTATTAAAAGGAAGGAATCCTCAGGTGAGGCGGTTAACACAGTGGTCAGCCTCCTCCGTGATGCATTTGGGATAGAGGAGGAGCAGGTGGAGGCCATTGTGAGTTTCATCCAGGTACCACCCAGGACATATGATGATCCAGTTACAATAAGAGTGGGTAGAGACCACATTATTATCCCCCCCTAGCAGAACAGTTCAGACCATTTGTGTGTTTAGATTATTTTCTGCTCTGTCATTTCTTTAAGCTTCATCGGTTAATTAGTATTTGCTGTTTTAATGTTTACAATGACATTGAAAACAACATGCACAAAATAATGGTTACAAGTCCAGTTAACTAATTTTAAAACCAGGCATTAATCAATGTTTTACAAGTGACAATTACATTCTGTAAGAATCAAGCCCTGACTGAATGAATAGCTTTATTGTTACAACCTATTTATGTCATGTTAACGATGAACAGCTGAAAAATTACCGGAATCATCTGCGGTAACAATTTCGCTCCAACTCCTCTCCTTGTCATTTCTGTGGGTATTCTTTGCACGAAATGTTGAATGAACATTAATGTTGTTTCCACATATCATCTCTGATGGCTGGACTCTGGGTTGCGCCACATTAGCTGTTTGGGGTTCCTCTCCGTGTTTTCTGAGGGGAAAGTACGGAGGGGAATCCATGCTTTCTGATCAGCCACCTGTCACATTCAACAAGGTTATCACTACCAATCAGGGAAAACCCCACAAGCTGAGACAATCGGCCAAGACAATCCAACATGTTGAATATGACCGATTTCAGATGGGAGCGGCGTTCTACCGACTGGACCCAATCAGTTGTAACACACCACACACTGCAGGATGATCGGTTACGATTATCGCAACGGACAATCTTAGAATGCAGAACGTTCTAAGATTGTTGTAAGGGGAAAATCGGGGCAAAAAATCGTGTTGTGTGAACTGGGCTTTAGTAGATGCCACTAACCTTGCTGTGAGAGGTTGAGCGGCTAAAGTGTTTCTTCTGTCTACATTTCCCAGAATGCTGGTTTCAAATAATCAAACAAAGCTTCAGTATCAAACAAAACTAACCAGATTGAATGAAAAAAAACTGCTTTTAGATTATTATTCCATTTAATGAGAGGCAAAAAATCTGTTTAAACCAACCTGACCCTATCTGGTAAAACTAGCTACCTTCTAATATAACCTGTTTGACAACACAAAGAGACTAAAAGTTGTCAAAAAGCAACACATTGTGACCGGTTCTAAAGAAATTCAAGAATAAAAGAGAAAGTTGTTGACATATATCAGCATAGAAAGGGTTTAAGAACCCAAATACAAACTCTTAAGGGAATAGCAAGCAAACATGGTGGTTGTGTGATTATCAATGATTTGCAGAAGTAGGAGGTTTTCTCTCCATATGGAATTTTATCAAGATATTTTGTGGTGCTATTGTAATAACAATAAAAAGGTAAATATATGACTCTGACTTCATGACGCAGCATTCATGGAACCACAAACATAAGTACTGTTCTTGAATTCCCATTTGAAATAAGCTTCTTCAGGATGCCGCTTACTTAAAGAAGACTGATCTATGTCAATAAATTGCTCACAGTAACTGTATTTAACCATATTTTTGAACTTACTGACATTAATTGGAGAATTTGTGAAACAAACAATGTAAGTCACATTTCCAATAATATTGTAAGTTTTGTTTTTCTTTAAGCTAATTAATTAATATTGATCAAGACATCAATAAATCAAAATTATTATCATTTTAAGAAGGTTTTTGTGATAAATGACAAAATAAATCCCAACCCAGATTCTCCAGTAGAAGGAGAATGTCAGACCATTCGCTCATAACCTTAAGCTCAAATGAGGAGGCAGTTGGACCATTTCAATCATCTGTGTTGGAGCAGACACACATCTAAAACTGGCAGGACAGCAGCACTGAGGGGCCCAAAGCAGGACAACGATCCATAATGCAGCGACAAGTCAAACTCTGAATGGTTAAGCATGAAAAATAAAAACTAATTTAATGTGGCCTAGTCAAAGTCTTGACTTAAATCCAACTCCAATGCAATGGAATAACCTTAAACAAAAAACTCTCTAATCAGAATGAATTTAAAAAGATGAATGGTGAATCAAAATTCCTCTATACTCAATGCCAGCTATTGCAAACACTTGCTGCCAATAAGGTTGGAACAGCCAGTTATCACGTTTTGTGGAGGTAAAATACTTTTTCAACTTTGGGTATAACAGAAAACAGCATTATACTTGTACTCAGGATGAAACATTAGAAAGTTATAGAATAACAACAAAAAAACACTATTCAATCGCCATTATATTTAAAATACAATTAATAATTTAAAAGGAAGTTAACAAAATTTAGTATAACTGCTTTTAATTATTGTCAAACTGTTAGATTAACAGTTTTTACTTACTGAGAACATATAGACTGTCTTGCTTTTCCAATTTCTATGTAAGCAAATAAACAAAACAAAGATTTAAAAAGTCCTACAGTCGTCATTTTATTCCTCTGCTCCATATTTTTCTTTTTTTCCTCTTACAGTTTAGAGTTTGATAACAGCCAGTACAGCAATTTTAAGATCCCAGTGGATGGACCTACCTTTAACAGCAGACTGGGGAAGCATTCCCGTAAAAAAATAAAATAAAAAATCCCAAAAACTTCAGGCGCGTCTCTCCAAAACAACCATTTCCTCCGGGTGAGGAAGCTATGGTGGAAAAACTTTAGAAAGGCATGAGAAAGAGTGTTGGACCGCGTCAGCTCGGCTCCCGGTCTTCCCACGGCCAATGCAGCGGGGAAAGAGTGAACTTACCCCCCGCGATGTTGTCAGTTCAAACTCCTTCAGTCAGAAAAGCTCAAACCATTTTCAGGATGTTCCATTCAGGCCGGGAAGAGAGGGGGGAGCTCTCCGGACATCCTAAAAACTCCGTCAGCGCCTTTAGTCTCTTCGGTAAAACGCGTTTCCTTTGCGTAACTCCTCACGTATCGGATGAGGTGATCTAATCGACCTTAGCTTGGTCGTGTTTTATAATTTTTTTTCCGAGTTAATTTATTGGGTTCAGCCCATAATGTTTCAGTCCCAGAAGCTGACCAGCAGGAACAGTGAAACAGACACCCTAAATATACCAAGATCCACGCCAGGACAGCTTGCAATGTCCCAAAATAAATTCACTAACGACATTTCAGATACGTTATATCCCGCAGTGCACACGGACGCAGTTGGCTGCTGAATTTGAACCCAGAAACTCAAAGATTTTGATAGCTTTTATCAAAATTCAGACATAAATGTGTGAATTTGCTGTTCACATTGCTATAACTTGATGTAAAATGGATTTTATTCAGTAATACAGTACCTGAATAAAATCCATTCCAATCAGCTGCCATTAGAAGTCACCCAATTAAAATCTACATGCATGAACTTTAAAGGGGACCCGTTTATGGAAAATTCTTTCCTTTTTTTCATATTTTTATACTTCCATTTGTGCTTCTAGAAACAATCTAAGCACCAACAAAAACAACAACAACAAAAAACATTTTCTAACAATAAATTAATGTGCTTTTAGTGTCTAGAAAACAAGCCATTTCAAAAACTTCTCTATATTTAGGTCACAATGGGCACTCCACCCAAGCAGAGCTCCACCCATTTCACTGTTGGAGGACCAGCAGTTTGGTCAGCAGGTTTGACCATTTTATGCAGCTGTACAATGGCTGCTGTTGTTGACTTACCGCTTGCTGCATCCTGGCTTTGCAGGAGGCTCCACTTCTTCTGCTTCTGGGTCTGACTCCAGGTCAAAGATGTACAGCTTTACCATTTGGTATCTGTTTGTAGCCATTTCCACTGTAAAAAAAAAAGCAAGTGTAGCGTTTGGGGGCATGGCCAGCAGCAGCTTATTTGCATAAAAGTGACAGAATCCTAAAACATTGCATTCTGACAGAACTCAAAATAGGCAAGACTGAGCAAGTAAAATTACATTTTTAAGAATGATTTTGTGCAAAAATGTAATGAACATTAAATAAACCGACTTGTTTAAAAGAATGCATAATAGTTTTTTTTTCCAGCCATACAACCTTTTATATAGCCTTTCCACCTCCACGAGAAATGCAACTCAGAAACCTTTTGAAATTTAAAAGACATAACTGCCATCATCTGTGTTAAAGTGACAAGAAACAATTTTAAAAAATAGTCTAAATGAGCTGACGAGGGAACATTTACAATAAAACAACAAAGGTCCCAAAACAGAGCCTTGAGATACACCGTCTATAACTGTGAAAGGTTAAAAGTTAATCCCAGCTCAAACAAAAATGATGGAAAACACTGAATTTATCCAGAACAACAGATACATAAATGCTTAGTCATAATCATAGATGTAGAATATTACGGTACACTATTCAGTCGGTGCATTGTGAAAAGATAATCACTTCATGCATGGAAACATCAATAAGGTCCAAATTGCTTCCTTCTGCTTGAAATAGATAATTAAAGCCTTTATTCTCACCACAAACATTTAAAATTTAGAAACTAATAAGAGGCTTAACAGCATCTCATAAATATTGTTCTAAATAAATAATGGTTGTTTTTATGTTGCTTTAATCCCTTTCTGTAATTATAACAGTTAATCATTTTGCATGACAACTTCAAACCCATCCACAGTCATATCCAAGAAGTATAATATTCATTCCAGTGAGGCCCATTTGTTAAAATTACTTTTTGAAAAGAACAACCATTAAGCAGGTTTTAAACAAATGTTTATGAAGCCCATATTTTTGTAATGATTTTTTATTGGCCTGATGTAATATTATAATCTTAAATGTTTGTGTTTTTATTAGCCTTAAGCTGAGAATCATCATAATTAACAGAAATGACAACTTGAAAACATCTGTTTTAGTAAATCAAGTTGCTGAGATAAATTAACTTTTAAATAATATTATAATTTATTGAGTATTACTCTATGTAAATAGGATCACTTTGTTACGGCTATGTCTTTCTATAAGTAAAAATGTTAATATATTTATCCAAATTCTGTATAAATACCTGACAAATAAATTATTACATGCATATTATGAGTCTTGCATTCATGTTTTTTTCCCTTAGTTTGGTACAAGCGATATGGCTCCCTGCCCAGGGCTTCACAGCCTGAGGGTGTCACAAGCAGTCAGAGAAATAACTATAAAAAACAGAAAGATTTTTCTGTCACTTATTTGAATGCTGAGCGAAAAGGGAGCGGGGCAGCTGCCACCACAGTGCTTCTCTGGAGAAATGTGTCGAGGTGTGGCACAGAAATAGAGACTGGCTCAGGCAACAAGTTGATCAGAGTTCTGAGAAATGTTTATTTTGAAATAAACGACCTCCTGATTCTACACTTCATTTCTCTTAGAAACTTCTCAAGGTGGGAAGTTTGAACAGGCCATTCAATAATGCAGATATGTGTTAATCTTCATAAATGTGGAGATTTGGTTACAAGAAAGTTGAATAATTAGTAGAATGTCAACTATCAAGGTGTGCAATATCATAATAGTGAAGGAATATGGCCACGAATATTTGGTTTGCTATCATTTTTCAAGTCTGATGAATGCACATTCTACATGCCAGTGATTATATCTACTGGATGGACTTTCACTGCCCTTTGTGTTTAAACCTGATGCTGAAATGCTAAAATAATAATGAGCAGTGGAAGAAACATTGTGAAAAAAGAATGAAAAATGCACTTTCATTGTTATCTATAAATGTTTTCACAATGTCCTGAAGCCAGATTGGCCCATGGCTGCAGTCAGCAATATTAAAGCCAAAGTCCACAGTTAAAAAGTCAAAGGAGGCATCTAGAGTTGCAGTTCTCCATAGCAACGTTTGACACAGTCCACATTGAAGATACAGCATGAAAAAGTTTTTCTGACCTACCATCACAAAATAAACAAAAGAAGTTTGCTTAACTCTACAGAGACGATGTTCTTTGATCAGATTAGACTAATGTTGACTTTCAGCTGGGTGTGAACAGCTGAACAGATGGAAAAGTACCTCATATCCACTGTCAAAGCTGCAGTGTTTATAAAAATATATGTTGTTTTTTATTTGTTAAAATATCACCATGTGGGGACTGTACATTATGAGGCAGATAATCTGTGAAAATGTCGGCCACCTCCTCCTCCTACTAGCTGCTATTACTGTGAAGATACAACCAAAAACAACCTATCAGGAGAACGGTCTTAGCGCTGTCAGTCAATTTTGTGAACGCGCTGCTAAATGTGCTAAAAGCATAACAACCTACCGCTACAGGAAAACCATTTATCCACAGTTATTGGTGGCTATGCTAACTAGCTTGAGCCTTCACAGCAGGCATTGCTGTCAAGGAGAAGCTGTATCATAACAGAGAGCAAGGGAGAGTTGAGGGTTGAGCATGATTGGCAGCACTAAGACCCTCCTCCTGATTCTGTGTGGTTTTTTCTAGTTAGCACTGGGAAAAGGTAAAGGTTTTAAATTTTTTCATAGATTATCTGTCTCATACACTGCAAAAGCAAAAAAAAACTTACCAACTACACAGCAAATTCTGCACAGTTGCAGAGTCTGTTTGGTCTTTTTCAGAATTGGCATTTATTTAACTCTTACAGAGTTATTTCAACAATGGTTTCAGTAGTTATAACTATTTCAAGTGTTAAAATTACTCAATTTCTTGTTGAAATAACTCTGAAAGACTTAAATTAACACCAATTCTGATAAGGACCAAATAGACTTGGCATAGTGTTGATTTAACTCTGCACAATTTGCTGTGTACTTTTGATCTAGTTTCTAGTCCAATAGCTTACTACACTTGAAATAAGATAAAACTAACTTACAAGTAACTTTTTTAGCAATATATATAACAAGACATTTTTCCCATGATTTAAGTTCATTTATCTGCCAAATAGAACTAGTATTTTTCATTAATATTAAGAAATTATTCATTTAAAACAAGCCTCTATATCTTGCTGAAAAGTTACTTTTCAGTTAGTTTAACTTATTTCAAGTTTACTAAGATATTTGCACCAGAAACTAGACCAAAATTGCTTGATAAGATGTTGTGTTTTTGCAGTGTACTGTCACAACATAAAGACATTTTCAACAAATATGAAAAATGATACATACTGCAGCTTTAAGGTATAGTGGGGAACCTGTGTTGCTGTGGCCGTCTTTCTTTTCCAAATGTCCTTGGAACATCTTTAAAGTGCATAATTTCACAAATACTTTTAAATAGACTTTAGTGCACTAAAATCTAAGAGTGTCCGCATGTTTATTTCCTCTACGGTAAAGTGGATAATTTGAAATTAAACTAGGTTTTACTTGCAAAAATCAAAGAGTGTGAAAACTCACATCTGTCTTCATAAAGGAGCTAAAGCGCAGCAGTTTACGTTCAAGCACAAACTGAAAAAAAGCCCCTTAGATAAAACTTCAAGGAAGGAAATTGCACTTAAAGATATTGAGAGACATCTGGCAGCAGCACTAAAAGTAATGCCTAAATCTAAAACCAGTGCTGAAACATCAGTGTTGGCTGTGTATTTAAAACATAAACAAATCTGCAGGCGGTCTTTCTGTTCAGTCGAGTGAAAAATTGTATGCAAGCCTTTTGCTTTTATTCAAACTGTGTTCGTGGCTGTGTTTTTCCACCAGCGCTTTGAGCACACTTCAGACAGTGGGTACACAAGGCATCTGGTATGCAGATGTCACTGCTGCCTGCCGGCGTGTGATGACAGCCAGAGGCAATGACTCACTGAAGTACCCAAGTACCACATGCTGTCATGTTGCCAAGTACAGCAGATATGGATGGGGACAGAGGACGTCTGAAACCATTGAATTAAATGAACAACTAGAGCTTGTTTGCCTTTTAGATTTTTAATCCAGTCCACCACAGCTTTTTAGGTGGCCCTCTGGACTCCAGACACCAAATTACATTGATTAGTGCCTCTGTTTTTTGTTTTTATTTGTGAGTTTAATGAAAATTTCCTGAAGAAATTGTCAAAAACATCAAGTTTAGGTGACTTCTAACTCCCGCCTACAGGTGGCAGTATATCTTACTTCAGCTTTACTTGATGTCAAGGTACAGTCCGTGGTTGATGTGGCGAGTAACAAAAAGTCACACTTAATGTCACACAAAGCGCAAATATTGCAAAATTTCCTGCAAAAATATCTAAATTAGCATCACAAAATCTTTTTGATTGCAAAAAATTACAAAACAATCACCAAATTCTACAACCCCAGTGAAAGCGAAGCTCCAGTACATTTGCTTGGCTGGTTTTACCACTGTATGTGCTGTACAATGGCTGCTGGAAAAGATAAGTCTTTTGTTGTTGACTTACTATCCAGAAACCACTTGCTGCATTCTTGTTGGTTGTGCAGGAGGCTCCACTCCTGCTTTTCGAAGATACATGGTTGTATAGCTGCGCATCAGTTTGCAACCATTTTCACATGTGAGTTAAAGTTTGAGTTAGGGGGCGTGGCCAACAGCTGCTCAATTGAATTTAAAGGGACAAGATGTTCAAAAACAGCTCATTCTGAAAGGAGCTCAGAATAGGCAGAACTGAACAGACTAAAATCTCTTTATCTAAGAATGATTTTGTGCAAAAAATGTAATGAACATGTTTTTATAACACATAAACTTATCTTAATGTCTTTAAGGAAGTATAATTGGTCACCTTTAATGAGTTTTATCAATACATTCTGGCACAACCGGCCCAAGGGAACATTTCTGATCTTGATATTGGCCAAATGAAAATGAGTTTGACACCTCTGGTATAGATGGTGAAAGATTATTTAAAGTGCTGTTGTTTCAACTTTTCTGGTCAGAGGTCAAGGTTAGGTTTGTGTCTAAGGAGTGTTACTTGTGATGTCTGAACACATGACAAGAGTAGCTTTGACGCAGGAAGGTGCCGTTTTCCCTTGTCAGGGTGAGTTCCTCCGCTTATCCTCCGAGCTCTGCTGACTCACCTCACCATGTCATCAGTTTGTCCCTCATGCTCTTTTTCTCTGCAGAGAGGTTAAGGGAAATCTAGAACGCGGGCGACCCATGATTGAGGACAAAGAGGGAGGAAAGGAACACAGATTCGCCTCCGTTTTCCTCTTGTGTCAGCTTCCCTTTGACTTCGAGCTCCTGAACTTTACATCAGCAGGAACAAGTGAATGCCAGGAAGCGAAAACAATGGGAGGGAAAATGGAATTGCACAGTGCCACTGTTACTGTGTTTCCTAAACATTGTAAATCCCATTGCCTTATGGGTAAACCTGGACTCAACCCTTTGTCACTCCCACAGGGGCAAATAGATTTTAACATTACAACGTCTGTTTTATTTACTGGAAGTTTGCTTTTTTTTATTTTTTATTTTTAGAAAAGTTGGTTAAAACATTGCTCAAATAGATAATGCTTTATGAAAAGGCATGGTACTACTTTATGTTATCCATTAATCTATAAACACAATTAATAACTGTTTATTATGCATTTCTTAAGGATGAGAAAGAAACTATGCTAACAAGTATGTCTACAAATGCTTATTGTGCTACAAGGTAGACTGAAATGTTTACTATAACAACTCTAGATAAAATGTAAGCTTTATTTTAATGGGCTCATAGGATACTAATCCTATGAGTAACAGTGGTTGGGTTAAAGCAGTTATATAATGCCCAAAACATTCTGCCATGTCTGTAGTTCTAACATTCTGCTCAGCCCTCTTCTGTAGTAACTGAGAGTTCCACCATCACTGTAGTTCTAACCTTCCGCCATCACTGTAGTTCTAACCTTCCGCCATCACTGAAGTTCTAACCTTCCGCCATCACTGTAGTTCTAACCTTCTGCCATCACTGTAGTTCTAACATTCTGTTCAGACTTCTTCTGTAGTAACTGAGAGTTCCACCATCACTGTAGTTCTAACCTTCCGCCATCACTGTAGTTCTAACCTTCCGCCATCACTGTAGTTCTAACCTTCCGCC